>WEKW01010862.1:33616-67366 GCA_013389905.1 Sula dactylatra | reverse complement strand
AACCTTCCTCAACAGCTTTTGGCCCCCTTCCCACTGCTTCACCTGCTGTCTAAATGCCCCCCAAGCACCTCCATCCCTATGCTAGCAGCCCAAAATGCCCTAAAACCTACTCCAGGGTCCCCCTATTTACCCCCACATCCTACCTGAGTATCCCCAGTATTCTCCAATGCTGTTACAGTGCACTCCCTGTTTGAAGGCCCCCAAATACCTCCAAACGCTCCTCAGAGAATGTCATGCAGGTGTCATGAATACCTGCAAACTACCCAAGTCCCCCAAAGTTCCCCAAACATGCATCACAGCCCCAAAAGATCCCAAGCCCTGTGTCTGAGCCCCTGAAAGTCCTCCTCCAAAGCCACAGACCCTAATTTCCCACAAAGCCTCCCCAAACACTATTCTGAAGCTCACATGAAACCCCAAACGTCCCATAGTTCTTGCTGGCTCCAAGAGACCCTGTACCCTGGCCGATTTTCCTCAAGGAACCCAACATTTGCCTCAGAACCCCAACCAAGCCTTGTCCTACTTCAAGACACTCAGAAACCTCCCTAAAACCCTACCACAGGAGCCCAAATGCTGCTGCAAAATCTAGCAATGCTGAAAGCTCCGCACCCTCCCCAGTGACCCTGAAGACTCCAAACCTGCCTCATGCTCCAAAATCCCCAGAGTGTGCCCCAGGAAACCAAGAATTCCTTCAGTTGCCCCCCCAAAGCCATGACCAAGGCTACTGAAGACCCTCAAACCCTGACCAATAGTCCCCAAAGATCTCCAAACCTGCACTAGGGCCCTCAAACACCCCAAATACTGCTTCAGGTCCTCCAGAGATCTTTTCCAGCCCCCAAATCCTGTTCCAGATTTTCCCAAAGCCTGCCAAAATGCTCCAAGGACCCTAAAACCTGGCCCAGTGCTGGAAAAAAAAGTAAAAAAAAACCAAACCAAACCAACAAACAGAAACCCCTCCAGGTGTTTCACAGGCTCCTAAGATCTCTCCCAAACAACCCCCGAACCCTGTCCCAGCATGCCCAGTCCCCCCAAACTCTGTGCAAGTTCTCCCAAAGACCCCCACACCTTGCTTTAGGTGACTGTAAGACTTCCACAAAATCATGTGAAACTGTGCTTCAAGTACTCCATTCGCTCCACACAGTGCCCAAATATTCCGTGTCCCACAGTTCTGCCCAAAGGCTCCAAACCACCACCAAAACCTGCTTCAGGACCCTCAAAGACCCAAAACCCTATCTCAGAGCTGTCATAGGAATGTGGACAAGCCCCTGACTGTGTGCCCCCACAATCCCCAAAAACCCACTCCCAGGCCACAACACAAATCCTGCTTCTAAGCTTCCCAAAAACTCCCAGACTCTGTCCCAGAGCCACAAAACCCCCACAAACCTGGCCCAAAGTGCCCCCAAATACATCCAGACTCTTCTTTGAGGTCCACACCCTGTCCCAGGGGACGCAAAGACCCCCTCCACACCCTGCCCAAGTATCCACAACTCCTACCAGTCTGGCATCAGGGTCCTGAAACACCCTGATAACTTGCTTCAGGACCCTCAAAGTCATCAGTCCCTAGACTCTGACCAGCTGCCACCAATGAGCTCCAAACCCTGCCCCAGAGCTCCCCAAACATCCCCTAATCTAGCCCAAGTGGCTCCTACTGCCAAACCCTGCCACAGGATGCCCAAACACTAACAAACCATTCCCAAGAGACATCAAACAGCCCCAAACCCCAGATCACCCAACCCTGCTTCACAGTCCCTAGAGACTTCCCCCAAACCTGTCCAAACTATATCCCAGGCCCTGCAAAGATCGCAAACGATGCCCAAGTGCCTCCAGGGATGCCCAACCCTGCCACTGGTCACCACACATCACCCAAAACTCTGCTTCAGGGCCCTCAAACACCTTCCTCTGAACAAACCCATAGACTGCCCAGCCGCAGTTTCCTGCCTTCCCAGACTGCTCGCACCAACCCTGACATCCCCTACCTATATCTCCCTGCAGATGTGCCCCAGGAAAGGCTAGCAGCAATGTACTCTACTGCAGAAGCACCTTGCTGCCCGCAGGGGCCATGACCATATGCTCTCAGGGCCAGGCTTGGTCTGCTGCTAGGCTCTGAGCCTGAGGAGTCTCCAGGGGGTCACCCAGCACCAAGAAACTCTGGTCGTATGACTTTTGGGACTCCCTTTCATAGAGGACAGCATGCAATGGGCTGGGGGTTTGGAAGGGAGAGAAAAGCTCCTTCTGGGAGAGCAAGGGCAATGCAGGTGCCTAAGACATGAGGGCATTACCCTAGTGACTGCCCTGGCCTCTCGCCTGTGCCTCCCCCTGAAGTGGCCACTGCCACATGCTGCAGCAGAGTCTGAGGTGAGCCCTGGTGCGAGGCAAAGCAAAGACTGCTTTACAGCCTGACCAGCATGAGTGCTCCAGAGCCTCCTGGCTGTAACAGTGGCTGTTTGGGCAGGGCATGGCTTCACGAACCGCCCCGAGGGGGACACCCAGCATCATCAGTCCTCTTGCCAGGCTTTGCAACCTGGAAAGGCAATGTATCTGAGAGCTGGGCATTCCTGCCAAACCCTGAAAGAGTTGGCCTTCTTTTCATTTTCGATTAGCTAATTCTAAGATGTTTTTGCTTTTGCAGATGATATCTCAGTCTTCTCTTAGTAGTGTGCAACAATTGGGAATTGCTGAGAGCAGCCTGGGGAAGCTTTGCGTGTACATGGAGGCAGGTTGCAAGTAGTGATTAAAAGCCGCAGTTTCTTGCAGAGCCAGGGAAACTTTCCACCACAAGAGCTTAGTTCAATCCCCTGCGCTGGAGCAGTCAGTGCAGAGTTCCTGTGGAGGCAGCAAAGGGGCAGTAGGGTAGATGTTCAGTCTTTCATTTAAGAGCACTGCAAAGAGCAGCAGAGCCTAAAGGACTGGATTTGTGCCACATCTAACTCTGATTAAGGTTGAAGTCCCTCCAGCCTATCGATGATTTCAGCATTTTAATGTGGTCTTTCTGCGAAAAGACCATGTGTAACAGCTGCCTTCTGTGGACTTCAAGGGGGATTGTTTGAGAGGACGGCTTTCAACATTGATATACTGCTTTTCCAGAAAACAGGGTCACAATGTCCGTAAAATTTTACAGTTACCTGGCAGGTTCTGTGGAACTTTTCTGTAAATCTGATATGTGATCACACATCCCTGCAGGGGATACCACTTGGGCAGAGCCCACTCGGGCAGAACCTGCTGGGCCATAGCAGGGATGCCTGTTCCTTCAGCCAGTTGTGCTGTTTGGGGAGCAGCTGTACCAAAACTTCTCCTCTTTTCCTCCTCTGCTTCCCTCACCTCCTCCCAGTAGGACATACTTAGTTTTGGCCATGTTTTTTTTTGTTTCAGGTTTGGAATTTTTTTAAATTTCTTTAAAAATGAAGGCATTCACCAGTGGGCACAGCTTCACAGGTACTGCAGTTCAGGTAGCTGTACTCACCTCCGGCCACTGGAGGTGGCTGTCCTCCTGCTTTCTGGCTGGGGACAGCAATGACCTTGACTTAATAAAAGCCTTTGAGAAGCTCTGTCTGGCCCACAGGAAGTGCAATTACCACAGGCTTTTGAAATTACTGTGCAGTGATGGAGTGATAGACTTAGCAAGGATGCTTATGCTATAACTGATTTTTTGGATGTGTAACTTGCCCGATTTTATTTAAGCCTTTCTCCTCCAAGCAAGGTGTCATGGCACTCATTTTGGGGGAGGCTGGGGAGTGAGCTCCCTGAGCTGTGTAGCCTCCCCCATCCCTGCCACATCCAGAGGATCAATGGGATTGTGCAGGGGGCACACAGTCTGTGTTCTTGGTGACAACAGAAGGCAGCAAGTTGGAACAGGTAGGCCTTGCTGCCTGCTCTCACTGTGGGCACGCAAGGGCCACGGGGATGATGAGTGCTGGGCAGGGCAGGGAGGGGGAGGAGAAGGAGTGGGCACATAAGGGCTACCCAACCAAATGGAGGGGCTGCTGCTTTGGCCGAAGGAGCTGCCTGCACCATGACAGCACAAGGGAGCCCAGGAAAGCCTGGGGACTGTCAGCAGAGGAACAGGTTTTGATTGCCTCCCTTGCTTCTTTGCCAGCTCACTGGTGGTCAGGGAGCCAAAGTCCCTGAAGACCTTCAGGACACTGGCCTGTAAGCTCCTGTGCCCCTGTGAGGCCACCACCCTGGGGAGGAAGATCTGTTTGGGAAGCAGAGCCTTGTTGCCCCCTGCCCCAACTGGAGACTCTGCCCTGCTGCAGGTGGACAGGCCATCCCTCACTAGGTGACACTGCGAGGTCGACGCCTCGCTTTCTTATGGGGTCCAGCTGGCTTCAGCAGTCCCAGCCTGAGTGCCTTTGGCTTGTCAGCGCTGACATCAAGCACTGCCCATTGGCAATCCTTCCTCTGCCCCTCCATGTCTCCCCCTTGCATACTGCATGCTCGCAGAAACAGCAGCCTCTGAGCGGGACCTCAATTTTTCCCCTCACAACTTGCTTGGCAAGGGGAAAGCAGGGTAAGGTGAGATGAACGATGGGCGCAGCAGCACCTCTCAAGGCTTCTTCCTCAGTGCCAGAGGAAACCCAGTGAAGCCTGTCAGGTTTCCCAAACTTTTCTGAGAATGTTTCCTGCAGCGACCTCCGAAGGGAGGAGGCATGGAGACCTGGGAAGAAAGGCTTGGAGTCAACCAACCAACCCAAATCAGGATTGATGCCCAAATAATTGTATTCATCTATCAGTTGGGGAATTAAAGATCTATTCCTTAACAACACAGTTATTACTAATGATTCGTTCTTACATGATATTAATCATCTTCTCTGCATTTCCAACCCTGTGGGTCTGTAGCTCTGTGCTCAATAAACTGCAGGTACCATGGAGCTGATGCCATCTCTTTATCTTGGCTGGCTATGATCCTGAGTGGCTTCTAGTCACAGAGGAGAAGGTGGTGAGGCTCAAAAACTCTTTGAGGAGAGAGGTCAGGTCTTAAATGAGCTTTTCTTATCTCTTCTGATTTTCTTCCATCGTGCCTGGTGCTGTTATTGCCCCTCTCCCAAAATGGGGTGGAGCACTTCTGTGTTCCTCACACTGTTTATCTTGCTTTTGGTTTTGCTACTGTGTATTTGCAGTTCCTTTTGCTCATCTTCTGGCAACATTTAGTTACTTGAAAACCTTCCTTCTGCACCTGCACCCATCTTTGCCCCTTTGCTGATTACATGGTTCACATACTTAGCCACAAGATGTGTCTGGCTACACCATCAAAATGTTACAAAGTTCTTGGATACTGTTTGTGTTACACTAGGTGAGTATGCTTATACATGTGTTTAAGAAAAGATTAATATTAATTATATCCTGATTAGCACATTTATAATTCATGGCTAACTCAGACCTTTGCTTTGGTTACACAACTCCCTGTGTTACAGATCTCTGCATGGCGAGATGCCATGGGGACCCAAAACTGCCCGAGCCCTGACCCATCTAAAGATGCTTAGAAAGTTTCATACCTGATGGTGGGGCAGGTGCAACCAGACACCCTCCACAGGACATGTGGTATGCTGGAACTGTTTGGTATCATTGGCAAGCTGCAAAGAAAGATCCCAGAAGTCTGGGTCCCATGGTGCTTGAGTTACTAGAGTGGACTTGGGGTTCAGACTCACAGTGAGTCAACCACACACTTGTTTTCTGCAACTGAGTACCATGCAGGAAAGTGGAACCACGTATGTGCTGCTGACAGGGCATCATCTTTCTCTTTCCATCCTCTTTCTCACAGCAGGGCCGTCCCCAGCAATAGGCCTGGACACGATGCTTTTGCCAATGACAAAGCAATCGTTCCTTGGCTGTGATTGAAACAGCCTGGGTACAGGAAGAAAAGGAATAAGAAAGAAGAAAAGAAAAGGGAAGAGAAAAGATCTTGAAAGAGGGGTACAGTGGGGATTATTAGTGGTGGTGGTGGTAGTAGTAATAATAGTAATAGTAGTTGTAAGGTTAAAGTGAGCTTTGGTGATTGGAAGTGGTTCTGCCTAGATTTCTGCTTACAAGGAAGCATGCCAAAGAGACTAAGGGGGCGTTTTAGCTCAAAAAGGGAGCTTTTGAGCAGGGAGAAGTTGTGGTTTCTGGGGGCAGCAGAAACTAGAGCAGGTCACTTTTTAAAACTGAAAGGTAAGGCAGAATGGGCAGGATGAAGCAGGGTCAAGTTTCTGCAGAGTTTTTTCCTCCAGGCATGATATGTTATTCCCTCTTTCTCCAGGGGGATGCACATGATTAAATCACTCTCTTCTATTAAAGGAACATGATGTAGCAAACTAAATAATGCCAGTACTACCCATCATATGTTAATAAAGCCTGGAGTTCCTGAAGTAGGACCACAAAGGGTGCATATAAGGGAAATGTGTCCAGGCAGAAAGCACTATAATAGATGTTTCAGCTAGTTAATATTTTTCCTACCACCCTTCTGGGTTCCTTTTCCACAAAACCTCCCAAGAAATCTAGTTGTTGTTCCCTTTTTGTGGCACATGTAGTTCCGGTATATTTTTTCTTCCATCCTATAGCACTATCTGACTTGAGCCAAAATTATTGAGGGAGCTGCAATGAACATATTGCAGCTTCAGGTAGGGCCACTTGTTTTAAACATGTAATAAAAATTCCCTGGGGAGTTTTGAAATCACTTGTCACTTTTGGTGTTTATTTTTTTTAAGACTGCGGAGTATCAAGCAGAACTTGGACATGCTAGCTGCTGCTTTATGCTCCTCTGAAGAGCTGCAGCCTCACAGAGCTCCAGAAAGCTAAATCATGGTTTGCTTTCATTGGCAGACCCTGAATTCCTTGTGACAAACTTGATCCAAAGGGGTGTAGATGAAGGAGAGAAGTGGACAACAGGTCTTGAGGCTCGGAAGAAAATAAATCTTTATCTCAGAAAGGTATGAGGCACAAGAAGGTTTTCTGTAGCCCCAAAGTATAATTGCTTTTGACTTTCAACCTGTATCTGTCTGGTTTACTGAGTCTCTTTGCTCAGGGCTAAATGTGTTTGAACATAGTGGTCCCACAAAGGGGCTATAACAGCTGACAGAATGACTACTCCAGCCATTGTCATAATTTAGTTTTTTCATTATGTGTTGCTTGCACTTACAGCTCCAATCACTGCAATGTTTTTGTATCTATACAGTTTATACACAGGTTTGGTGGTGGTTTTTTTTTTGTTTTTGTTTTTTTTTTTTTTTTTGTTATAGTCTTTTCTTTCTTTTGAAGAAACAAAAGGTATCTTTAAGTTTCCCGGATTTTTTTTTAACATTTTGATGACAAGTCTGCTTTTACTTACTTAAAAAGACAGTCAATGTCTTGTTACAACTGTCAGTTTTGTTTGGTTGGGGTGAGGAGTGGGGGTTACAGTGTAGACAGCCTCCAACCTAACTCCAACCAGGGTGACCCAATCCTGTAGAGGCAGGCCTTCCTGTGCTGGTGTACAAGTACCCGTGGAGGCAATGTGGACTTTGCTGGTATGTTCACTGCCCCCTGTGCACAGGCAGCATGGGAATACTGGACATGGACACTGACAACTCAGTCCATGGCAGCACAAAAATCTCACCTGAGCCTCTCTACAGGTCTCTAGTGAGGCACCTGTACTCACAGGAGCACCCTTGGGGCTGCTTTTCGCCAGCACAGCCCCTGCCCTTTTTTCCTTCCTGGCACTTACAGCCAAGCCTGGCCAGTACAGGACAGGGCAGGCAGGAACTGTTTGGTCTTCAGACTGCAGCATACCTCACCCCCAGACTCATGTGCACCTGACCTTCCTCTGCCAGCCCCATGCAGTCCCCAAGGGAAGCTGCAGAAAGAGGGTAGAGAGAGTTGGCTGTTCTGAGGAGATGCAGGAAACCTGTAGGGGTATCTCACTGAGCAGAGTTGCTCTAGAGACAGGTGGTGATAGTGTCCTGCAGAAAGCCTTTTGACTGAGCTGCTCCAGGGGCCTCAAGACTTGCTGCTGTGCAGGAGGAGCAACCTTTCTTGCAACAGTCTTGGCCTCAACTGTACGCAGGATGGCAAGAATGCTTATCCCTGCCTGCATCAGAGAGCTTCTCTAGGATCCACAGCTGTGATGGTAGCAGTTGATTGACCTTTATGTCCCTCTCCTTTGGCTTTACAAAAGCAGAAGGCCTCTAGTGAGACCAGACCACAGCCAGCACCATTCACCTTTGCAGGAGGCTTTCTGCAGTCCCAGTTTTCCAGTGACCCCTATAGACCTATTGTAAAGGCCTCTGCTGGGGTTACTGGGGTCACAGAAGGCTTGTTAAGGCAGACAGACCACTCCTTTGGCAGGGACATGACATGGGTCCACACACCCCCCCCCCCCCCCCNACCCCCCCCCCCCCCAGCATACCAGGCCTATGGCTTAATGTCAAAATCCCTCTATCCTGCTAAGATTTCAGCTTAACACTTTCCGTAGGCTTTCCAAGGAGAGGCACATGTAAATGTGAGACAGACGAGTTACACACCCTTGAGGAGAAAAGTGTACAGCAGTAAGCTGACTTCAGTTATGGTGGTAATTACCGACTAGCACAGAAATTTGTCTCTTGTGTTCTAAAGACAAAATGTGAAGTTAGCTGAGCCAGCAGAAACAGCTGATGCTGCAAAGTAGGCATTTGAGCAAGCCTCCTGGCCTCGCTCTTAGAAGTACCATAACACTTCTATGGCATGCTGCCAGGATATGACAAACCATAGAGTGGCACCTTATGAATTCAGAATTAGCCTCACACACCTGTATGTCTGATGCATTAGTAGAGCGAAAAATCTCCCCTTTCATATCTCTTTTATATGTTTGGCTAAAGATAAGAGTGTCTTAGCTAGTACAAGGCAGACTCTCTGATCAAGGCAACAGCAGATTCTGGAGATATTTGCTAGCAGTATTTCCTCACTCTTTTAACCTATCCTTCAAAATAGAGCTAACTGTAGTTTAACCTACAGCTAATTTCATGCTGTCATTTTAAGAATATGAGATACCACTTCACGTCATCATTTTGAGCACAATTTAATGCACATCTGGCAAATACAGAGACATGATGCAACTATAAAATACTTTTAAAAGTTTAATATAGTGAGAAAAGATTAATCTTTTCTTAAACCACCCTTTATTAAAAAACATAAGCGTTTGTAAATATATAAAATTATAAAGTACCAAGTGCTTCTTGCTTCCCAGTACAGTAGGACTCAGGACTGGCAGGTAAGTTTGGTGTTAAACTGCTCTGTGTATTAGGTCCAGGGCTGCAGAACTGACCAGCTAGTTTTGCAAAAGTCACCTAATCTCATTCCTTCCGACAGGTCCAAACTGGTCTTGTTCCACCTCGGTTTCAGACTTCCTTCCTGCTCCTTTTGAGAAACGTCATTGCTTACTGGTGAGGGCAAGGTTGGGAGCTGTAGGAACTAGCAGGCTCCCTAAAAGGATGCAGCTAGGTGTTTTACAAAGGGACTGATTTCCAGTTGCTAATGGGGAAGAGAATTCAGGCACTGAGAGGGCTCCTTTGTAAAGCGTTCCTCAGGGAAAGTGCATCCTTTGCTTTGTGATCATCTTTTAGCTGGACTGGACAAAGCCAGTCACACATCCATTTTGCATCAAGTTCCCTTAATCAGCAAGTACTCAGACCCCCTTGCAAAATGCATGGTATGAAGCATCACCAAGTCCCATCTATCTCATCTTTTACTACTGAAATGTTACAGGGTAAAAAGTTCTCAGGTGGTACATCTAGACCTGAACACCAAAGAAGGACACTGGACTGCTGTGGAAGTACTGTAAAATGAAAAATCCAGTTGTACTCATTGCAATTGGGGTACATGAAATGGGTAAATGAACTCCAAATGTGACCTTTTGTGTCACAACCCATCTCTTCTAACACTGAAGAACAGCTGTCAGTGGCAGAGAGAACCAGAAGGTGTTTGTTGATGTTGTTTCTTACTTGGTCTTCCCCAAAAAGCCCCCATCATCTGCAGAAACTTACAACAGCGGTAACTTATGGCTTACCCCTGCATTCTCTAAGTGTTCACCTTTGCCTGTTCTCCTGCCAGCTTCCACCACCCCAGGCACTGCCATGTCGTTCCCCAACAAGTGAACGGCCCTCTCAGTGTTCCCCTATAGGAAAGCATGACTTGGCCTGGGGAGGGTACACTACCCTAACCTTGCACCAGCAGGTTCATGTTCTTGTGGAAAACATATCACCGGAGTTGCAGGAGAGGTGGAGAAACAACAGAAGCCCAAGTAAAACAAGCTTATCCTGAATGTCTCCACATCTGGCAGGGGACCAGAAGGCTGAGGAATGCTGCCGTATTTAACTTCTGCTGCTTGCTGATATTTTCTTTTACAGGTGGCACTGCAAGAAGGACTTTTCTTTTCCTGTTTGTAGGAGAGGACAAAGTGTCTCATTGTAACAGAATTGTGTTACAGATCACATACCTACACTTCCATGCTGCAGTGGAAGAATGCATAGGCTCCTACCACCCTTTAGCTAGGACGCAACCAGCTCCAACCTTAGAGTGGAAGAGTTATTATGCTGTACAAGAACCACAGTCCTTAAACAGAAGTTTTCCACTAGGTTTGTGATAAACACGGCTTCCACCCCTCTGAAAGCTTCACGCCTGATCCAAATACATGAAAATTAAAAAATGCCTGAAATATGGTGCTCTTCTCCTCTGCAACATTTCTTTACCTTGAATTGTCAGCTAAAAATCCCTGCTACCTGCATAGTTGTCCAGTCCCACTTTGACCTTTCCGGCAGCACAGCCTTTCTTAAAACCTGGACTCACAAATAAAATACAAGATTGAGGGAAGCACAGCAAAAGTGCCCCAGTGACTCTGCTCTAGCCCTTCATTGTTGTGCAACAGGACCCGAATATCCCAGTGCGCCAGCTGAGCATTTGCAGCCATGGTCCCTGCTCACAGGCCTGAGTCCTTCCCTTACTGGGCCCTTGGCATCCCCTTTTTGTGCTGATTAGGCTTCAGGAACATCTGCTGTTGTTGTATCTTCTGCGTTGATCAAATCACCACTGCTTGTCTCAGCATGGAGACGCTTGTAGTCAGTGTGGAAGAAGATGACATAGAAACAAGCCATAGCACTGCAGAGGCCAGCCAGCACCAGTACCGGAGCTGCAATGAAGATAACACTTTTAGATGGTGAATTCACAACTGGCCACAGGGGCAGAAGTCCAGAGGTGAGCTCCCCATCAACTGCACAGCCTGGCTGATCTCCTCCCAAAGGCTGCTCCTGAGGAGAGCGTGCAGCTCAGAGTGGGGCAATGCCAGTGCGGTAACAGTCATACCTTGTCTCAGGTAACACTAGCATAGGAAGAGGATTTGGGTGAAATGTGGAAGGTTTCCAGGACTCTTGTCCTGCATGATCCCACAGGTTGGAGGTCTGACACTGGTGCACACAGTGTGTTTGTGGGAGTGTATGTTTCTGTGTCCCTGTACGTGTTTGTGTGTTGGGGACTGGTGAAGAAAGTTACAAGAAAGACTGAATCAAAACACTTGAGCTTCATAAGAAAACATGTCCACACAGGTAGTGCTTCTTGTTATATCGTCCGAGAGCAAAGTGTAGGAAAGGTTCACTAAGGATAAACTTTAATCAAAAAAAAGTTAGTGTTGAAAGAACCTTTTCTGAAGAAAAAAAAAAAAAAAAGTAAATCTAAAAGGCTATGCAACAAGGCCTGGAAGTAGTTACATTCTCATTCCATCAGTGTCTCAAATAAACACCTCCATGCCTTTCTCCACAGATGTCCCTGCATGTATCAGACCACTGAGTAGGAATGGGTACCTAATCAGAAGATCCAACTCTGATCTGATGAGATGGAGTTGCAGGTTTTCAGACACGAAGCAGCCAAATTGATTTTTGGGGGAAGTCACTCTGAAGCCTTGTTCCCTGCCAGCTAGTGGAGCTTGTTCTGGGGAGTTTCTGCTCAGCCAAGCAGGATATATTTAAAAGGTGTTTGCCAGCCTTTGTGTTACAGTGTGTCCTCGGGATTTGGTGTCAGTATTACATAAATGTGAACCAGCTGAGAGATCAGGACTTGCATTTAGCCTGCAGTGAGAACACATTTGTGCTCCTGTTCATCTCAGTTGCTGTCTCTTCTCCTGGCCAGCTAGGAAAGGAAGGGAAATGTGGAATAAGTCAGAACAAAGCTGTGCCAGCATGTTACAAACCCAGGCAGCTGTGTGTGCAGAAGCAAGGGAAGTAGCTTTCACTCAGTGCATTTGTAGTCTTGGCCTCCCACACTGCAAAGCAGCACAGGCTGTGGTACGTGGACAGTGTCTTCCCCCCAGAACAGTTGCTTTCTAGCTGGGTGAAGCTCAGGTCTCTGCAGGGTTGTTGTAAGAGAAATTTTAACCCTGAGCCAGCAGCAGAATTCATGGCACCTTAGAGGTCTTTCCCCTTCAATCTTGCAGGCCTGGTTTAGCACAAGCAGCAAGGAGTGCACCATCAGGTTCAGAAAGGTGGCTAAGAGATATGTTACGCTAGGAATCAGTCTTGCAGGCTCCCTCACAGAAAGACCTGAGAAGAGTGGGGGGTACATGGGGGGCAACCAAGGGTCCAGCATAATTTCCCAAGGACATACTTACTTGTCCAGTCCAGGGCCCCATCCTGGTCAAGGGCGCAGGTGGAGGATGGATCCTCAGAAACACGCACCGTGAGGGCTTGTAGCAGAACCATTAAAATCACACCTTCAATCTGGCTGTGGGGAGAAGCCAACATGCAGTCATGGCCCCTGCCCAATTCATCAGTGTTGCACACAAGTCCACCTTCCCCAGAAGGAAGAAAGTGAGGCCCCTTTCTGGAGCAGGGTCCTTCTAGCAAAGAAAGCTACTGCCAGCTTCCTCTGGCCCAGGCACTTGTTTAACTGGCTGTGGCTCACAGGGTGTCCAGGTCAGCCTTTCAGGATACACCCAGACATGGGGCCAGCATGACAGGACCACTCTATACTCACTCTGGAGGCGGGCAGGTGTTGAACTACAGCTGTCAAGTAGCCGAGGATTAGTCACTGGGCAGAGACTTGGAAATACCTCTCACTGCAGGGTTGAGCACGGAAAAAAGTCATGCTATGACTTCAGCCTCCTCTTCACTCATAGCTGGCTGGCAGCAGCAACAAAATCCACAACCAGTGGGAGAGAACAGCTTTCAAAGGCAGTGTCTAATGCCCCTCTTTGACTGATGTTTCGTGCTGCTGCAGCTCCACCTGACACACACATAGGGCACCAGGCCATATATATCACTGCTTAGGGCTCCAACAGGTCATTCCTGCTGCAGTCCAGTGCCAGTGCTAGGCATGTAAATTGATCATGGGAAGGACTGTCACTGCCCCATCTATTGTGACCAGCTGCCCGGTGAGTCATGAGCCCCATCTCCTTCAGCAGAGCACTGAGACCTGACAAGTCCCTGTACTGCTGTGGGAATGGTTGCCCCTCTGAGGCATAACAGCCCCCATCTGCTTCAAAGGTAGATGATGGTTATGGTTAAATCCCACTTTGTGCCAAGCAAGGGAGACCTTCATCTTGCTTCTTGCTTTTCTTGCACCAATTCCACATACTCCTCCTTGCTTTAAAACCTTCAAGTCTTCAGCTCTAAGGCTCAGCCAGCCAGCTCCCCCCTTGCCATGGTCATATGCATGGACACCGGAGAGAAGTTCAGCAGGATGGCTAGCACTGATGTCCACGCTCTTCTCGATCTGCACCCACACCCCTGTGTGTGTGTATATGTTTGAACCCAAGCTCAGCTGACAATTGGATTTAACTTGCCTGCTTACCTTGCAACAAAAATCAGGCCTGTAGATGTGCCCTCTCCCACGGGGTAGGAGCACTCCACAGCCAGCTCCATGGCAATGGGGTAGATGGCAAAACCGAAGAAACCAAAGAGCGAGCTGGTGATGGCCAGCGTGACAGCCTGATGTCTGAACCGAGAAGTCTGCAGGCAGAAAAGCAACACCAAAGTCTCAGTGTCACCACTGCTGCGCAGAAGGTCTCTGAACCATAACCTGCAGGAAGTCCCAAGGGCTCACTGTTCTCACCAGTACCTTTCCTAACGGTTCCCGAAATTTCTTTTTTCCCTCCAACCTTCTAGAGTCAACAAATGGCTACACGATGGAGAGTTATCTGTTGAATTTAACAACATTTAATTTGTTCATTTTTGTAAGATGGATAATTAGCAATTCCATTTCCTTTTGGAAAGAATGGTCTAAGGGCCAGTAAACAAATAGAGTGACCTAATGTAAGGAAGTAAAATTATGCCAATTTATTTATATCCTGAAGCATTCTGTCTCAGGCTCCACAGTGACTGTGAAATCCTCAGTAAAGGATTTCTCTTTAAAACATTCCTAGCCCAGAGAGATAATCCCAAAGCATAACACATGGCTTAATAAATACTATGACATCAAATGACCTTGGTTTGAGTTGATAATTTTTCAGATGGCAACAGAACTAAGCCCACAGGTATGGTGCAATGCAAGGGAGAACTCACCACGGCAAACACGATGCTGGCAAGTGCACTCAGACAGAAAAAAATCTTGGTGGACTCTATGAACTTCCTTGTCCAGTCAACATATAGGCCTAGCAGGAAAGCACCCAACAAACCACACACTGTGAACAGTGCACCATTCAGGCCAGCAAATTCCTGGAAGGCAAAAGAACAAGTAACTGAGCAACTACAGTAGTTAGGAAAAAGGTTTTAATGTTATTGACCCATCTGCCTGCTGCTAGTGGATCACTTACTGAGGGAGGAAAAGCTTCCCTGCCCATTGCAATATCTGAGGCCTCCACAGGGCTCTGAGTAGTAAATAATGGGGCCCAGGTGCTGCTACAAATGTGTGGGGACAGCAGGGTCACAGCACTTCCAAGGTCTCAATGATGACAAATCTCTGCATACCTGGCAAGGGAGGCTGGGTGCAGAGCAGCAGCAGTTCCCTGCCATTAAATGCTCCAGCCTGGGCGTAAGACTGTTCTTGGCTTCTCCAGGGGCAATCAGGTGCCTTGTCCACACTGGTGGCAACAGGTCCAACTGCCTTGGGATCTGCTCCTGTTCATAATCGTGCTCCCGGCCCTTTTCTTACCAGGGACCTGCAATGGCAGAATGTCTTCCACAAGGCTGGCAGCCCCAGAGCATGTTAGATGAGGCAGAGCATTGCCTGGCCATAGCAAGGAGGTCTAATTTGAGAGGCAGTGAGCAATATTTAGGATAGGATACATGCTCTGTAGCCTGCAGTGACTATCTTTGCTTGTCCTACTCCTTCAGCTTCGTATGCTGAAGTTTCCTGTCAAATGTAGACACCAATCCTGAAAGCAGGGAAGCTTTAACAAATTTGGGTAAACATTTTTGGGAGCCTCAGGGGCACACTGGAAGGAAAGGGTATCCAGAATAGCTTCCGTGGGCTAAAAGGCAAGTGAGTCACACACAGACAAAAGCATCATGATGCACAGAAAGCAAGGTTGCAAAGTTTAAAAGGTTTCCAGTTAAAAGCCAATGGAGTGTGCAAACGTGACCTGGCTATTGAGCATTGAGTCAGGCATTAGACCTGGGAATTGAGAGGGAATGAGAAGCGATCAGACATGTAGATGTGCATACTTAACAGCTGGAGAGGTGTTTTAGGAGGACCTCCACGAGGATACAAGCAGCAGTACTGAAGTGCTGCATGCCTGAGGGGAAACATGGGAATTGGGGCAGCCCCTTGCTATTTCAGGGAGAGAGGAGGAGGCAACAGCTGTGCACACACCATGCTCAACTGCAAAAGCAGCACCTGCTCAGTGTCATGGGAAGGATGAGGAAACAGCTGCCACAGTACCTGTGACTTCCTCTGCTGCCCTGGCTTCATGTAAGACTGCGCAAAAAGGAAAAGATGCTTGCATCAGCCTGCCTTCAGCTTCACTCTAGGGTCTGCCTCAGCCCCATCCTGCTCTGGGGAAGGTGTCAGAAAGCTGCAGAGACATCAGTGCTCTGGAGTGGCTTAGAAAAAACACAACACTCTTTTTGCCTAAAAAGTGTTTGAGGAGTAAAGGGTTTTCATTTGCAAATGGGAGCCTGGCCATGGGCAGTAATGAAAATGCAGATCATCCATTATAGTGAGATATTGACTGTGCTCTGGATTAATGTACTGCTTAATCTATATTAGACAATGTGAGCAAATAAGATGCGACAGTGCAGCATATTCAACCGCCTGCATTTTGCTCTGAGTCCTTTCTCAGGGAAAATAATTTTGGACGGAACATAGATGATGTGGACAATGGGAAGGAAAGGAGAAATACTCACATTTGAATACCCCTTTTCACAAAGGATCTGTTCTAGCAGAGCTGAAAAGCAGGTGAACATCCCAATTCCTCCTCCAAAGCACACTGCCAGAATGATGTATGGCTTGTTTCTCAGAAGCTAGAGAAAGAAGTTAACGTATCATTTAAACAAGTGGAGGGGGAAAAAAGGCCTGGCTGTGACAGTAGACTTGAGGGTCAGCGGCTCTGATCCCTCAGCTGGAAATGTTGACAGGGCAACCCTGTGATCATTACAGGAGTTTGGCTCTCTCCTACCAGTTCAGCCAGAGGACAAGTTAAAATGGGTACCATGTAGGAAGGAAGGGTCTCTTCAGTGCTCAAATTCTTCCTTCACTTTGCCATGTTCTATCCCACCTGTTACCACATCTGCTCAGAAGGCTCAGGTTGTGTGATCCTCTTGGATGAGCCCAGGTGTGCCTGTCTGAGCTAGCCGAAGGGCAGCCAGCCCACAGCTGAATGGTCAGATAGCGCCTCTCGCAGCTTTGCTGTGAGCAGCTTCCAATCCCTGAGGAAGGGATTCTGGTCACCTTCAGGGGACTTTCCATGGCAGGTTTGGTGAGTGGAGTTCAAAGACTGCTTTGACAGTAGATTCCCCAGCATATCCCTGTCTGGCAGGGCTGCATCCCTCACTCCAGCACTGGTCTTTCTCTGTGCTACAGCACTTACCATTTTAAGCCCCGTGAGGAATGGCTGGGAGGTGGAGTTAATGGCACTGGCTGAAGGAGGCGTTGGAGGAGCCTTCTCGTGAATCCCCACAGTTGCTAGAGCACAGGCTGTTACTGCTGGGACAGCATAAACACCCAGCTACACAACACAAAGACAAGACACGTTACCAGCCTTTCCAGCTTCACTGTCTCCAAACAAATAAATCAGCTGGACCCTAATCAGCCGAGCTGATTGATTAAAGCTGGCTGATTAAAGCAGTTTTCATTTACCATCAATGGGATGTGCTTTCCTTCAGGCACTAGTGCAGGTGACAGCACATTTGCTATAAGAATACCCAAGGGATTGGCTGAAAGGAAATAAAACAGAGAGACACTTTTTTCATGCAAGCAGTCAGAACCATGTGTCCACCCCTACTGCCAGTCAGCACCAGAGCTGCAGTGTGCAGCAGAGCAATGAGTAAGGACAGAACAGGCATATACAGGGAGAAACAACGAAGGGAACATTTGGAGACTGTGTAAGTAAGGAAGTCTGTCTTACTGTGTAAGTAAGACTGTCTGGTCTTACTGTTGCCACATCTGTTCCCTCACCACCATGAAGTCCATTCTATAAATCTGTTTCCCTACAACCCCCTAACTCCTGTAAACTGGTTTTCATCTATGAATTATGGTGTCCTCGCCCTCACAAGGATGCCTCGGTAAATGCTAAGCTGAAGGGACAAAATGAAGAGGGACAAATCCATGTAATCTGTCCTGATGTTATACAGCACCCATTACAAATAGAGGTCCTTTCCCTTCTTTACTCCTTTTATGCCATTAAGCACGTATACATATGGATAAGGTCCCCTTGCTGAGGGTGAACAGTCCCAGCTCTCTCACCCTCAGCTGGCATGACAGATTCTCCATTCCCTTACTTGTCTTAGTGGCTCTTAACTGGACTTACACTAATATGTCCATGTCTTTCTTGTACTGAGAAGCCTAGAACTGCACACAGCTCTTAGATGGAGACAGGGGACCTCCCTCTAGCAGCTGGCAAATGGTCGCCAAGATGCCATTGGTCTTCATTGTCAAAAGGGTGTGAAAAGCAGAAAAGCCCTATGACAGCCCTCTAAAGTGACATTAGGTCATTTGTGACACCTTTCAAGCCAATACTTTTCCTCAGTAAAGCCCAGGCTGGCACACAAGTTGATCTCTGCTACCAGCTACAAAAATCACATGGCAGAAGAGAATCTTGGATGCATTTCTGTACTGGAGTAGGGGGTTGCATTGTTATAGGGCTGGAGCTGAGCAGCATGTGAAGCAGCACTCCTGGGACTCTGCTTGGAAATGTCCAAAATTGCAGGAGACAATTTTTCAACTTTCAGGTGATGTTCTGCAAACAGTCAAAGAAGTGAAGCTGATTTTCTGCTAGTGTGCAGGGATGGGGTTAGGAAAGCCAAGGCCAGCCTGGAACTGAGTCTGCTGAGAGATGTGAAGGGCAACAAGAATGGCCTCTACAAGTACATTAGCAGCAAAAGGAAGGTTAGGGAAAATGTGGGCCTGCTGCTGGATGGGGCAGGAGACTTGGTGACAAAGGACATGGAAAAGGCCAAGGTATTCAATGTCTTCTTCACCTCAGTCTTAACTGGTAAGACCAGCCTTCAGCCCTGAGGCCAGAGGTAAAGTCTGGAGCAAGGAAGATTTACCCTCAGTGGAGGAAGACTAGGTTAGGCACCATTAAATAAACCAGACATACACAAGTCCAGGGGACAGGTGGGATGCACCAATGAGTGCTGAGGTAACAGGCTGTTTTCATTGCAAGGCAATTCTTGGTTATCGTTAAAAGGCCGTGGCAACTCCAAGAGGCTCCTGAGGACTGGGAAAGCGTGAATGTCACTCCCATCTTCAAGAAGTGCAAGAATGAGAATCCAGGGAACTCCAGGCCTTTCAGTCTCACTTTGATCCCTTGGAAGGTCATGGGACAACTAATCCTGGACACCATTCCCAGGCACATGAAGGACAACAGGCGAACAGTAGTAGTCAGCAAAGGAGAAATGCTTAACCAACCTAATAGCTTTGTACAGCGAGGTGACTGGCTGGGTGGATGAGGGGAGAGCAGTAGATGTTTTTCATCTCAACTTTACTAAGGCTGTTGACACTGTCTCCCAGAACATCCTCACAGACAAGCTAATGAAGTACTGCCTAAACAAGTGGACAGTGAGATGAATTGAAAGTCAACTGAACAGCTGGGCCCAGAGGATTATCCTCACTGGCAAGAAGTCCAGCTGCAGGCCAGTCACTAGTGCTGCACTCCAGGGGTTGATACTGGGGCCAATACAGTTTAACCTTAATGAAAAACCTGGATGATAAAGCAGAGTGCACCCACAGCCAATTTGCAGATGATGTGACTCTAGAAGGAGTGGCTGATAGATGAGATGGCTATGCTGCCATTCAGAGGAACCTCAACAGGCTGGAGAAAAGGGCAGAGGGGAACCCTGTGAAGTTCAACAGGAGAAAATGTAAAGCCCTGCACTTGCTGAGGAACAACCCCATCCACCAGCACATAGGGGCTGAACAACCTGAAAGCAGCTCTGCAGAGAAGGAACTGAGGTGGGAGGTAGAAGTCCTGGTGGACACCAACTTGACCACTAGCCAGCAACACAAGCTCCTAATAAAGAAGACCACCAGCATCCTGGACTGCGTTAGGCAGAGTCTTGTCAGCAGGAGGTGATCCTTCCCCTCTACTTGGCACTAGTTAGGCCACATCTAGAGCACTGTGTCCAGTTCTGGGCTCCCCATTATGAGGAAGTCATGGACTTACTGGTCCAGCAAAGGGCCAAAAAGTTTATTGAGGGACTGGAGCTTCTGTCCTATCAGGAGAGACTGAGAGAGCTGGGACTGATCAGCCTGCAGAAGCTGTTGGAAAGCAGTTTTGCAGAGAAGGACATGGGGTCTTGGTAGACTGCAAGATGGCCATGAGCCAGCAAGGCACCCTTGCAGAAAGGTATCCAATAGCATCCTGGGCTGCATTAGGGAGAGCACTGCCAGCAGGTGGATGGTGGTGATCCTTCCCCTCTACTCAGCCCTGGTGAGAAACACCTGTAGTGCAGAGTCCAGTGCTGGGCTCCTCAATACAAGAAAGATACGCAGCTAATAGAGCAAGTCCAGTCATGGGCCAAAGACATGATTAAGGGACCAGAGCATATTTCATACATTAAAAGAGTGGGAGAGCTGGGGCTGCTCAGCCTGGACAAAATCACCTTGTTGTAAAGAGGAGAGAACCAGACTTTTCTCAGCGGTGCCTAGTGGCAGGATAAGAGGCAATGGGCACTAACTGTAACACATGAAACTCTGTCTGAATATAAACTTTTTTACTGTGACAGTGGTTGAACACTGAAACAAGTTGTTCAGATAAGTTGCAACATCTCCATCCTGTCATCAAAACCTGACCAGACATGGCCCTGGCCAACCTGCTGTACCCAACCCTGCATGAGCAGGGGGATTGATGAGACGATCCCAAGAAGTGCCTTCCAACCTTGTCTGTTCTGATTCTGCTGAGGCATCATTAATAGTGCTACAGCACACAACCATAGCATTTCTACTCCCTACTTGGGAAAGTACTAGCTTATGATCCTGGTGAAATGTTACCTGCTTCTAAGTACATGGGCACAATTAAAGTTTCCAAGGAGATTGATTAAAGCTTCTCTGTTGGGGTAACATGCATCTGGGCATTGTAGGGGACTGCCTGAAAACTACTGTCACATGTTTCCATGAACTATCAGCTTGCTGAAGCTGTTCCAGGGGTATGGCTGAGGGGTGGAACTGTAAGCACTGGGCTAAATTTTAATAGACGAAGTGAGATTATATGAGTAATTACAGGGTTTCAGCCATCTTTTTTTTCCTGGGAAGAGAAATGATATGAGCCTAGACTAAGAACAGAAAGGAGAACACTGGAGTTAATCACTGTACATTATGGTTCAGGGGTCCTGGTGGATTAGCTTGCAGTACTCTGCAATGGGGCTGTGTATTTTGCAGACAGCAATGCTGATGCACTAAAATTCTGCAGAGTGCAGAAACTGACATGCTGACAGATCACAGTAAATGAAGAAACCCATGAATAAAGGCCACTTCAGCGGACTCAGACAAGTCTTTCTTCTCCTGACGTAGGAGAATTTCTCATGGCCTTCACAGAGGACCAGTTCTTGGCCCTGCACTGCTTCTCTGCGAATAAGATACAATAAATACTGAAGAGCACAGCTAAGTCATAGCGATTTCAGCTGCTCAGCAGGATCCTGGATGCATGGTTCATTTTTCTCTGCACACCAAACACAGGGAAGCCTACCCAGAGGCACTAACAGGAGCTGTGGGGAAACCGACAGCAGGCTGTAGGGCCAACTTGTGTGTGCAGCACTGACACTGACAATACAGTAATGCTGAGCGCTGTATTAGCACAGGAAGTGGGTATTGATAAATCGGAGCAAGCTGAGAGAGAAAGCTCATGTGAGCCACAGGCAGACATGGAGACATGTGGGAACAGGCAAAGGTAAAAATGCCTGTAAAGTGACTGGGTTGGGGCCATTCAGTCTTTCTAGACAAAGGAGAGAGGAGGTGACTGTGTCCTGACTACCTGACAAACAGGTGCAACAAGACTGAATAGCAGGGGGTAAGGAGCATGGAGATGAGAAGTGACATGTAGATATTTGCCAGTGAGGTAACTAACCACTGGAGTAAACAACTGCAGCTGTGGCAGATACTCCTTCTAGGCAGTATTAAAACTCTCTTGAAATGAAATCCTGATTCTGTACGGCAGACAGTAGTGGGTGTAACCAGACATTTTTTATGGAAGCCCTCTACACAGCAATAAGCAGGTGTTGCAGCAGATAATAATCGCAGCCCATTCCGTCCTCACACTGCTATCTCAGCGTGCCACAGATTGAACACCTTCAGGTCTTGGGTTTCCACTGTTCCTTGCTCTTCAGTTTTCTTATTTCCCGTAGTTAGATTCATTTGGTCCTATAAGGACTGAGAATGCTATGTGAAAGAAATGCTCTTTGGCTGCTCTCTCACGTAAAAAGAGCAAGTTGTCTGCAGGCTGAAGTCCTTCAGGGCAGTGAAGGACCAAGTGCCCAGTGGTCCCTGTTAGTACTTGTATTGCACCACACTGATAAGAGAGATCCTTCTCCTGCAGGGATGGTGAAGGTCTATCTCAGCCCTGGGAAACAAGGTGAACCATCAGGTCTACCCTGTTCTAGGGAAGGCAGTGCAAAAAGAATTTATTTGTTCAGACACCATAAATTCATTCTTGGTAAACAACAGTGCCCGTGCTCTGGGTTTGCAGCAGCATTGGGAAAGCAGTATAGGGGTCCTCCTGTACTGCCCTTTTCCCCATGCCTATCCCTTCCCCATAACTCCAAGGCAGTGGGAAGAGAAAGCAGCTGTTGGCTCTTTTGAGGGAAGGGCAGATGGGGCTCCCCCGCACATGTAGGCACTGTGAGATGTCCCAGCTGGAGCCAGTGAGCCAGCCAGTTTCTGGGGCACCTCTCAAGTCCTTGGAGAAAGGAGGAAGAGATTTCTTCTGGCTGCTGGGAAAAATGTCACATGGAGGGAGGAAACAGGTCTGTCAAGTGCAGTATCCTGCCTCTAGTAGGGGCCAAAGGAGCCAAGAGAGAAACGAGATTAGAGCAAGCGTATCTGATGCCTCCCCTCCAGTCTTCCAGCTTCCAGGCACTTTGCAAGGCAGATGTGGTTTCTGCATGGGTAGTCCTGCTGCATTTAGCATCCTGAACATGTTTGTGTGGCCAGCTGAGTATATTTTATCTGTGTGTGCATGCATACCAATTGGGAATACACACTCAGCCTTGCTACTGGATGAACTGGTGGACAAAATTGCTGCTGCAGCCTCACTTCTATCCAGTTACAGAATATGGCAACTGCAACCACTGGCATCACAAGTAGTTTGGACACCTTCCTAATAAGCTGCAGAATTAAGGCCACTACAGACTTTAGGTTTAATAACACTGAGGGCTGTCCCCAACCTCTATGACATTTAGGCAAAGATGATCACTTTGTCACGGCAGAAAGGAAGAAGGTTGGGAGCCTGGACAGCTTACTTTGAACTTTGTACCTAGATGTGGCTAAGGCCCACTTCTTGCTCCACAGCATGGAAATGCCTGCCTGTCTTGCAGGGCCTTGAAGGCACTGTTTTACTGCACGTGGCTATGAGACTCTTGGGTGGAGCTGTATTAGCAGGGCCAAATGGCTGAGGTACAGAAGGTTTCCTCTGCCTGCTGCCTCTGAAAGGCAAACAAATGCTAGCAAGTTCTAGGGGGCAGCAATATGACTTTGCAGCTATCACTTACACATTGATGCAATCATATTTGCTGTCGCTCTCTGGTGGTCTGGGAACCATAATGCTGCCAGTTTTGTTGGTGAAAAGATGATAAGGGGCTGTGCCAGTGCACAGAGGCATTGCCCAATAAACAGGTACCAGTAACTCTGGGAACCCAAGCTCAGGAACTTCAGGACGCTGAACACCCGGATGATGCTACCTGTCATGTTCAGCCATGCGCTCAGGATCACCTGCAGCAAGCAGAAACAACCGGGGGTTATGTCCTGAAGCCTGAAAAGCAGAACTTAATGCAAGAGTAGCATGAGCAGGGTCTCAGATGCACTACAGGTGACGCTGGCTGTTAGTAATCACAGCATGCAAAGTTGCCCGCAGACCACCCCCAACCTTTTGGGCCACTGCAAGATGTTCCTAACGCAACAGTGAGTTGCCTGTCTCCTTAGGGAGCAAGGTGGCTGTCCAGGACCCACATGAGAACTACACCACAATGCAGCTTATGCAAGACAGTAGACACTGTCATGGTATGGACGAGAAATCCAAAGTTTACTCTTTTGCAATTTTGCACCATCACCCATATTTTGCTGTGACAATCCAAAGGTCATGGCAATGAGTCATTCAGCATATGGATCCTACAAACTAGCATGCTAGTGTTTCAGTGCCATGTTCCACAGCACTCTTGATTCTGGGAAGACTGTGCAGAGACCCCAAGCTGGCTTAGCATAGACCAAGCTCTGAACTGACAGGGGTCCCTTGCTTGCACTGTGCCCTTCTACTCTTTAAACTGGCCCTGCAAACAAAATAGCTGTGCTAACACTTTTCCATAGCAATTACAGCAAGCTCTTCACGGAGTCAGCCCACAGCATCTGTCCCTGCCAGTTGGCTAAGACAACAAAAACTGAAGCAGGAAAACGCAAGTAGGCATGCAACATTTTTCTGACTTTTCCCACTGCTCCCCACCTCAGAGGTGATGTGACAGCTCTTACTGAACTAGGACAAAGCCTTCAACATCCTCATCCTCTGCAGCATTTGGCAAGACTCCCATCCACAGTATGCATGTTAGTGCTTTGTGCAGCTACTGCTATGTCTAAGTGAAACACCCTCAGAGAACCAGAACAGTTTAACTCACAGCACATCTGAGCCCCATGCTGTCGAGAACCCATGTTGCCACCAGACCAAATGGGATCGAGATGAGGAGGTACACTATTGAGAGCCAGTTGACCATCTCCAGGGAAATGTGGAAGTATGCAGCTGTCTTATCAGCCACAGGAGCAAATGTCAGCCACAGCTGCAGAGTAGAGAGCAAACACGGTTAAGCATGAACACCTCCACCAGAACAAAAATTCAGCATCTCCTCACACTGTCTGAGTTGTGAAAGGGCTCACTATCTTAGTTTCTCCTTGAAATTAGGATGGCAATAAAAATTCAAACTCCCAGTGTCTGCAGTTGCCCATGCTAGGACTATTTTACCACTGATATCACCATTATCTTGGCCTAGAGCACCCCATCCATTTCACTACCTCATCCCCAATCCCCTAGTCCTGCTGCTGGGAGCTGACAGAAGCAGAGGTCAGTACCTTTTTCTGTCCCCCGGTTGAACATGTTGGCTCCTGATGCACTTACTTACCTGATGTAAACCAGAAGCAATCCTTCTGTGTCAGCACAAACAAAACAGAGGCTGCCATCTCCTTTCTGCAACTAAGAGCCTCTTAAACTCAGCCTGATATTTATGGTTGCATTGGTAACCCCTAGATGTGGCCTTGTAAGAACAACTTTGCTATGTGTCAGCCAAGAGAGAGATTATTCTATGCTGCCCTACGCACACTTCATGGATAGGAAAGGGCCTAGAAATTTGCATCATCCAATATATCAGAACACCTAACAGGAAAACACAACAGGTACTATAATAACTATCCCTATTTTTCTTCCAGTGACATATTTGAAAATATTTCCCTGAACCTTGTTTCAGGCCCTGGTTTCATAAGGTTGCTGTCTGCTTCTGGTTTCTTCTGGGAATGACAAGGCCTGCTTTGATCTTCATATCAGGTCCTGAGATCATGCCCACAAGGAAGAAATGAGGGTACTCCCCAAATTTAAGGATGTTTCTGTGGATTCTTTGTGAAGATGCCCTTCAAATGCTTTTCAAATAGACTGACCCAACCTGAGAACACATTTCAAGAATATGGATGTAAGCTACTCCATCGTTACAAGATGATCTTGCAGCTGAATACTCAAGATGATGAAGTTTGCAGAAATGTGAACAAAAACTTCAGCTATAGCTTCCTACAAAAGAACTCCAGCCACTGTCTCTTTCCCGGTGCCCCTCTCTGCCATCACAAGCTTCCTCTTCTCGTCCTGCATCCTACAGACATCATCAGCTGCAGCGTTAATGTGTAACTGAAAAGGGGCTTGGGTAACCTCAAAGGAAGGTGTGTCACTACACTCCGCTACTTGTAATTTCCAGTGTTCCTATTTACTTCTTACATGCTAGAGGCCATAAAAACTACCACACTAAATGGAAGAGGAGAAGGACTCTTCCTTCTTAGTGTCACTGTGTGAGAATAGCTGCATGCAAATCATTGTTTAGCTAAGCTTTTCTCCTAGCAGGATGCAATGAATAAACGGCAGTAACAGAGACACTTGGAACGTATTATCAGCGTCCTAGCCAGGACTCCTAGCATCAGCCCTTTCCTATTCTCTGAAAGGAGCTCACATGCCAAATCTCCTGCATTCAACAGGAAGCTCGTATCACCATGCTGGGCTCAGACACTCAGGCACGCCCATGTGGGATCAGTCAAAGGTATGGCGGGGGTGGACTTGGTGTTTACTCAGCTTCTACAATCAAGTGGATGGAGATACTGGGTGCTGAAGGAAACTGTACTCGTTAGACAACAAGGAAGCTATTCCAGGTCACTGGGAGACTTGCAGCAGACTTCTAATGAAATGAACTTCTTAAAAATTCCTTGAAATAATATATTATAGTGGAATGATGTTACTGTCTTGTCTCAGGAAGAAATTTCACCCACCTTTGTTTTTCCAGAACTGATCTCCATCAGATTGGGATGGGAATTTAAATGTTTAATGCTAATGTAACTGTTTAAATGTTACAATCATCACTAAGGCACGAGCGTTAGCATGATTATGGTATGCTAAACTGCTGCTAAACAAAACCCAGCTGTGTATTTCCAGCAACAGTAATTTGCAGTTCCTCACTGCCTTCCCAATGGGACTGGTGGTGATGAAACCCTGTACCAGGAAATAGTGTCATTAAAGAGTTGATATATTTTGTAAGACAGCTTCAGGTACATTTTCACTCTCCCTGTTCCTCCCCACAAGACACTCATCCATGCATGACATCATTAGGAGAATAATGTCACAAACCAGAGCACAGCATTTTGTGTTCAGTGGTGTAACTAGGCAAGCTGGGATCAAGCACTCTGGCATGTTTCAGTTAGACCCAGTAAAACCATTCCTCGCTGAAAAGCAAGCATTCAGGCTGCCCTGTATTTCTATCCTGACCAAGAGCTCCAATGGTAGCATATGGTGTGAGAGCACAGAAGGTGAGAACTTGCAGCCTGCCCAAGCCTGAGTTTGTTCCTGAAAACAGGAAGTGGGTTTCTTTATGAGTCTGAAGAGAAGAAGTATGTTTCTGCCTCCGTTCAGGCAGGGGTTGTTTACCATGTGTTGCTGTAACAGAACTGGGCAATGGGGCTTGAGGTGTAGCTGTGGTCAAGGCAACTGCCAAATGCTCCTGCAACAGAGAGATGGCACTGTGGGGTTTTGCCAACATGGGGAAATTGCCATGCTAAGCAAGTGAGTATGCCACCTTCTGCTTTTGGTTTTCCAAGCTACGATCATTTCATCCACAGTAGTTACCAAGTTCTTCTGCTGGGAGCTAGAGCCCTTATCCTACATGTTGTTTCTGAAATTCTGCACTGCCAAAGCTGGCACTTATGTAGGGACTGCTGTGATACATGTCCCCTGAGGCAGATCAGGGTAAGGATGATGCAGTTCTTTCCTGATGAGGTCTAAGCCCTGTGACCTCTAAATAAATAAAGACTGAGAGCGGTTCGTCGCTCCCCTCCACTCCCCAGTAACCATTTTCTTAACTCAGCTTTGGCACACCAAAACCAGTATCAAAGCTCCCAACTGTAGATCACAGTGACAGATGCAGGACGAGAGAGACTGTGTGGGGTTATAGAATGCCAGCTCCTAAAAGCTAGTTGCTCCTGGGACAGATAAAGGAAGGAGAAACAGACAGAAACTTTTGTCCTTGGAAAGCTGTCACTTGTTGACTCCCTGCAGAAGCCTCAGTTTGTGGAAATATGCCTTTGTGGTCTGGTCAAGCAGCACTCAGCTCCGTTGCCTGTGTAGCAACACAGACCTACAGTCTTAGTGTGCAATGCAGAAGGCATCAAGGGGAGTCTGCGTTACGCTCTGCACTGCGTATGTCAGTCCACATACCATGCGTCCATGTCCACATGGGCTCCTCTGAAGGCAGCTCAACGGATACCACAACAGCAGAACTGAGAGTCCAGCCCCTTGCCAATCTTCCTGACTTGCAATTACAATTGCAACAATTGTTGTAATTGGGCTACAATTAATCAAAATTAGCAAACAGACAAAATTCCCAGCTTGATACCCCACAGATCAGGAATGCCTTGTCTGTGAGGCTTCAAACGCACCCAGCTCAGAGTCCCACACCCTGACTGCTCAATAGCTATCTCGTGCAGTCCCCACAGCAGAACACAGCTGGGCTGCTTAATGAGTTGGAGTGGATGACATTGGACGTCAGCAGGAGTCCGTTCTCTGGACTACGGCATAGTTAGGTCAAGTCATTTACACAAAAGCCCATGCAGAGCCACTCAAGCACAGGGACTGTTGCTTCTGATTACCAACCACAATGGGTTTGTGAGCCCAAGTCCCTAATACTTTGCAAAACTCACTTCCCAGCATTACCTCACAGATTTTGTATTATTTGTGCTCAGATGACAGCTCCTGCTGTAGTATAATCCAATATCATTGGCCATCGTCACTCACGTTGCAGACCATAGTATTTGATCCTTCAGCATTTGGGATGGACTTTCCCCTCCCTTCGGATATGCATCTAGCAGGATGTTGAAATAGCCGCTGTAATAACATACACCATTTCTTCTCCAAATGCAGGAATTGTAGTTCCCACACTCTCCTCTCCTGAGCTCAAGCCTTAGAATTATGTTCATCTCACTGTGATTTCATGCGCGTCTCGCCGCGGCGCCTGCGCCCCCTGGCGTCCGCCGAGGGTGGCAGCGAGCNAATTATGTTCATCTCACTGTGATTTCATGCGCGTCTTGCCGGCGGCGCCTGAGAGAAGCCACCGCGCATGCTAGTCTGAGCAGGATGTCATACTTCAGCAAACACTCTTCGCCATAAAAACTTGTGGGCACAGCAACTGATGAAGAGGACAGAAGGTCCACTGAACACCCATAAGCCTGTCCTCGTTTGCACTGGAGTACATCTGCAGCTCCCACTGCTTTCAGCATTCAGCTGTCTGATTGGGTAGCTATGCCCCATCACTAGAAGTAAAGGACAGAAATGTTTCCAACCAGACTCTATTCATATCCTCAATTACAGGAAAGCCCCCTCCACCTGTCCTTTAACAATGGAGCATGTGGGACCACCAGGGAAAGCAAGTGCACTGAAACCCAATCCATCTGACTAGTACTGATGTTGGAGGGGTACTGGCTCCACTTTCAGCTCTCCCTCCCTTTGCTTTAACATTCTTCTGGATGACATTTTGTTTTATCTTCTCCTGCACCTCCCAGAGACTGCCTGTGCCATTCCCCATTAATTGCAGGCCCGCTTGGGCAGTTCCTGTAACCAAGAACAGGTTACAGCTGTTCTCATCCTGCCCCAATTTCTAAGCTTCTTTGTTGTTCTTTCTGATACCCTTGTAAACCCTTAACTGACTCTCAGACATGGATCCAGCCCTCTTCCTTCCAGAATCAGCCCAAACCCTCTAGTTTTCCTCCTGTTCTCATTCCCGTTCTACCTCCATCTTCTCCAGGTTCAGTTCCTCTACCCTATTGCCTTTACTGTTTTCACTCCCACACAGACTGTCCAGGACCTATTTCACCTTCAGGACCCAGTTTCCCTCCACCTGTTCCAAGGGAGCCCAACATTTGCCCTCCCTCCCACTTCTGCAGGAGGTTACTGGTGGGTTGTGAGCCACCAATTCTCTGTCTGCAAAGGTAGCAAGGTGATGGCTGAAGGCAGGACTCCATACAGACTCTACACTTTGGTAAGTGATAGGTGTAACCTGCAGAAGGCAGCATAAATAAACACAGCTCCAGGATTTTCAGAGCTTAAAGAGCAGTAATGGTATATTGATGCATCACACACATAACCAGGTGCAGCCCTGCCAGAAGCAGTATGAAAAATGTTTTTCATGAAAGGCAAGCTGTTGACCAGTATCTACCCTCCTCACCACCAAATCAAGATTCTAAAAGTGAAAAGCAAAATAACTTGCAGAATGGTAAGTGAATACAATCAGGCAGGGTGGAAATTAAGCCATTTTGCCACGTCAATAGTGGTATCAACTAGTAGAGGCTGCCATATGGAGCACTCTTCACTGTCTGGCATACTGTATAGATAGGCACAGTGAGGCAATGCCCCTGTAATACCTTTTATCTACAGCTTAAAAAGGAGGAGCCAAGAGGATGACTTACATGAAATGGGACCTTCTGCTTTGTAACAGGCACAGGCACACCTTGCCAATCCCCAGTCAGGCATTGCCTGCAGCAGCTCTCCCAGTCCCAGCATGCTCTCTCCCATGCACCCGGACACTGATTTGAAGGTGATGTAGGATGTCTTTCTGAGACACACAGGCTGCCTCCTCCTGCCCTGGGACCGGGCCATGAAGCCCTTACACCAGACTCCTCATCTTCAAGGTCAAAAGGGTCACAGAGTCTGGAAGCAAACAGCCCCTGTCCTCAATTGAAGGCGCCCACACTGACACAGCAGCCTAGGAAGTAAGGACAGAGGCATGATCTTTGGAGAGGTCAGATCCCTTCCTAGATGTCACTTTTATCTTCTATAGCTCTCAGGAGGTCTAGCAGGACACAACACCAAGGCAGCAGCAGCTGTGTGTGCATGTGTATCTACAGGGGCACTGCTGGAGCAGACAGGCGTGGGTGAGGAACATGCACACCCTGCCCTGGAGCATGCCAGTCTCCACTTCTGCAACTCTCCTTCCTCTTCCAAGTATACTAAGTGGTGGTGGAAGCCCTCCAGGCTGGTGAGTCAGGAACCACCCTGCAAAGTGTGAGCCAGCTCCAACACTGTGCTTCCCTCCTCCTCCCCAGCTTGCTCACGTTGACAAGCATAGAACAGGGCAGGAAACACTCTCAGTTTCATTCTGTGCATTTCTCTGTCCCCAGCACTCAGGCAAGAAAAAGTTCCTCCTGTGAAATACAAAGTTCCCACCGGTTCAGCTTCACAGGAAGGAAGGAATGAGGAAGGAGGTATTTGCCTCAGCAGTTTACTGCTACAGCAGTTGTCAGCATACCATGAATACTCTTAAAAATCAAGTCTTCAGATTAAAAAACCCACACACTCAAAAACACGGTACCAGTTTGACAAAACAAATCTGTGGAGCAAGCACAGGCATAGTTATGTCACCCCTCACCAGGGGTGCTGCAAAAGACAGCTGGGGAGCAACCATCTAAGCTTAGCTGTGGTCAGAACAGCCTCTCCGTCCAGGACTTCAGGCAGCAAGTGAATGACACTGGTGCTTGCTTACAGCCTTCTTAAGATAAAGCAAGGATTTCTTACACTACATTGTCAGCAAGGAATTTCCAGATAGCTGTATTTAGGAAATGAGAATCAATCCCTGGTAAGATAGTACCCACTTTGTACAGCAGGGAGAGATAGAAGCTTTTAAATTCAGTAACAAAGACTCAAGTAAGGGGCTATTTATCATTGGTGTAAAAGCCTCCCTTATATTATACCACTGTGCTCTGGTTAAAGAAGGGATTTCACATGATAATGTGGAGCAGGAGGAAATAGGGAAGAGTGCCCCTTTCATCACCACATGGTCTGGCCTGGCTTTGCTCAATCACAATCCTAAACCAGACTGAACTACGGAATGCTTCTTTCTCAGCTTGCCCTTGCTGCATGACTGAGTGTGCTTTCCTGCAGTTAAGTTGCTTCTACCTTGCCTTCCTGACACTGACAGTCTCTCCCTCTCAGGATTTTCTGCCACTGTTACTGACACTGCAGGCCACTAACAGTAAGCTGCATGTGTGCACGGGTAAGACTGGGGAATACAAGGCACTGTCCTGGAAGCTTGATCCAGCACATGAGGTGGTATGTTCTTTCCAAGTCAGACAATCCAGAAGTCATCAGTCCTCACCATATGCATTTTCCAGACAACCTGACACAGGAATACCTAGAACAAAGTGCTGTGTGCCACATCTGCACAGGAATTAAGAACATAACTTACAAGGCAATTTTTACACCACAAAACTGGTGAGGTAAGATTTCCATCTGGAACTTTTAAACAGCAACCAACCACTTTGCTTTCATGGCCTTTCAACCACTCCCTTAATTTTAAAGTGATTTTTATCAGGAACATTTAGGAGAAAATTTAGCATCAGGAGATGTTTGGTTACAACTTTGTGTGTCAGCATACTTGCTACTCCAGACCTTTGCAGTGGGTGGGTTAGAAACAGTACTTCCACTTAAGATATTTTTTCTTTACTGTGAGGGTGACCAGAGCACTGGAACAGGCTGCCCAGAGAGGTTGTGGAGTCTCCTTCTCTGGAAATATTCAAAACCAGCCTGGACATGGTCCTGTGCACCCTGGTCTGAGTGTACCTGCTCAAGCAGGGGGGTTGGATGAGATGATCTCCAGAGGTCCCTTCCAACCATTCTGTGATTCTATGATTAAGCACCCAGTTTTGAAGGGGTGAAGTTCTGGCTTAAGTTAATACTGTGGGAGAATTATACTGCGGGCAGTCAGGAAGTTGGCAAGAGACCAGGCAGACAGACAACAGTATAATCTTTAAGGCTACAAAGTTTTCAGCAACATGACTCAGGACACAGGTATACTTGTAGATGCATTGAAAGTACCTTTTTAATTAATCCTCCAGTTTCACTCTTAAGGTTTCAGCAAAGCCTAACACTGACAAGACATCCTGGAAAGGTTTTTGTACAGCTTCCTTCACCCATGCCGTCATCATTCACTTCTAGCAGGCTGGGTTTTTCCTGCTACATAATGTTCTTGTGCTGTGCCAATTTAACTGCAAGCAAGCAGTGGGGCTTCACATTGCTTTTCTGCAGGACACTTTTTTACGTTCTTAAAGTATACACTGATTTTTCCTTGAGAAGGCACATTCATTTTTTTGTTTTCCATACACAGCCAAATTCTCACTATATTTTTCCATTTTTAACTCCAGCACTCCTGCTTCATGGAATACCTGCTCTTCCTTCCCAGCATTTAAATGTTTGCAGGTTGCAGTGCCTGATCTTGGCTGCCAGACAGCCTGCATTCACAGCATGGTAATACTCAAGCACATGAATAATTCTGCATCAGTCTGATAATTATCCTCAATGACTCGGTGAGGAAAGATTTGGGCTTCCATCATGCATGCTAGGTTGTGGTTAAGAGGAAACTGCGTGTGTTTGTCTTGCTAATTACTGAATTTAATTTTAAACTGTTCAACAGATGGGATATGCTCTGGCAACCCTTTTTTTTCAGGTCTTTCAGGATAAAGTACTTGTAGGCAATAAGAAGTTCACATACCACTACGTTTAGTGCAGAATCACTCCTATACTGTTCTGTATGTGCAACAGGTCCCAGAAGAAAACCTACTTGCTCCTTTTCCTGACCAGACAAATCTGCTGTCACAGTCCAGCAATAAGGCAGAGCTCACACCTGCTCCTCTACCCAAGGAGTTTCAACACTGTTCTCCTATTCTTAGGTTTGAAACATGTGACTCTCACAGATGCTGAATACTTTCTGTGCCTCCCCGTGGCCTACGAAGTTCTGTGCTGCAGAACACATTTCACTCCATCCCAGTCTGGCTTGACGCTGCAGTACTTCCTGCGGCGCCCTTCGGTATCGCACACACCCTCCCGCCCCATCCTCCCCTTCCCCCCATCACCACGCCTCTAAGCCGTAGCCGGAGAAATAAAGTCCAAAATCAAAACCCGCTTATTCGGTCCCTAAAGCACGGCCAGGCTGAGGCTTCTCCGCGCTGTGCGAGTACAACTGAGTTCCGGTGCTCCAAGGATCAGAGGGTGGATCTGAGAGGGCACTGGGGCACAGCCCTGAAGATTGCCTGGCTGCTTCTAGGAAGAGATGGAAGGTGTTTTGGGCTCAGGTGAGCCCTGTGACCCCACGCTCCCACGGCGGCAGCAGCAGCAGCAGCCAGAGTTGCCCGGCACAAGGAGGCAGGAGAGAGGGCTGTTTGCTCTGCCTGCTCTGCGCCTCCCGCTTGCGCTCACGGCTGCTC
>WEKW01010862.1:12933-27387 GCA_013389905.1 Sula dactylatra | reverse complement strand
GAGGAAACCAGCACAAGGGATCTTCCAGAGTGCAACTCTGAAGAATTTCTGAATTGTAACTCAGAGTTGCAATTCTGAAATGAAGTGCCTTAAGTAGTACATTTGTGTCCCAAGTGTCCTGTTTGGTCCCCTCTGTGCACAACACTGGTCCCAGCAGTGCACTCTGGTGGAGTATCAGTAAATGGTCACTCAAGAATTATTCATATAGATTGCAGATTTTTCCCTTGGCAAAAGGTAGGGTCTTCTAGCACAGCACTAAGGAAACTGTGCATCTTTCCCAAATATTTGCTAGCTCGCATTTTCAGTAGCATTAAATATATGCATGACAAATATAGTCTCATTTCTCATCCTTTTGGGCTGATTTAGGGCCCAGTTGGTTCCTTTTACATTTACTGGTCATTTCTGGTCAACAGCTATTTCAGAAACAGAAGAAGAACTGAGACTACTCTTAAACAGTATAATTACTTCTGCACTTCTCTGAAGTTTTCACATGCCACTTCCTGCAGCCACTATGTAATAAAAATATTGAACTGCTCTTTTGCAATTACACAAACTGACAGCAGAAGGCCAGGAGTAAAGTAAACATGCATGCCTCCATGTGTTGCAGTGTGTGGGTGTGTGAACATACTGTGTGTCCCTGTATAGAGATTAAAAAGTCCCATGCTGGGGATTTCTGGTATGCAGAGATAGAGGCAAAATAGAAGACAGGGAAATGCGCTTATAGTCCTTCGCACAGAGTTGTCTAAAATCCTCTGTCAGCCTGTATACTCCTCACCCAGCCTGTATAATCTAGATGCTCTCTACATCTGTGAAGGAGTATAAGCAGAAGGAATACAGTAGTAAATCTGACTAAAGAAAGGCAAAAAAGAAAAAGGGGGTTTGAGAACTTTTCTGTAGTTATTGGCAATTAGAAATAGCAACATTCTCTTTGGTGTTTTAAATAATGTTTACGAAGGGAATTCCATTGCAGGTAAATGTTCAGCTGAAAAAGTATGCATCCAATCACATGTTAAACTGCACTGAAGAGAAATTGTGATTACCACAAAACAAGTCTTCCAAATACCAGAAATTGAACTAAGGTGACCAAACATGCAGAAGAGGCACAGGTAAATCATTCAACCTTTTTTTGTCTTGCAGAAAGAAAGAAAAGGAAAGAGGAAGCAGAGGGTGGGGGGAGATAGAGAAAGGCAGAACAGGGAACCACTGTCCACAGGCATCACTGCTTTCTGGGAATATGAACAATGAAGTATTGTGGTCTGTACTAATTGTATTCATGTGGCCCTTGCACAGCACCCTGCAAAGCAGATTAAACAATGTCCCTTGTGTGCTCTACCTGGACTGAGCATCCCTCCTTTTATTCATCTTGGCTGCAGTGTACCTGGATTTACAGCAGTTGCTTTCTGGGACCATCAGGCATCCAATCTTGTTTACAATATGTGGATCCTTACTTCATTCTTTAGCTCCCATATAACACATTTATTTGTGCAGAGAACAAAAGATAAATCTGGGAGTGTTTTTGAGAAAAAGACTGTCTTTGCTTGTCTCATTAGCACTGTGTCTGCAATACAGCAGCAGCTGCTTGTGTGTTGAGGACATCTCAGATGACTTTGGAATGGGACACCAATGTCGTACTGGGGATCAAGCAAAGATGACTCAATGTTGTACTAGTTAGATGTGGCTGTGCACCGGCATACGAAGGAAAAATGAGCGAGAACTGTGAAAATATGGTAATGCTAAAGCCCTGACTGCTAATGTTTAAGAGGAAAATGTTTAAAAAACTTACAGTAGAAATGAAAAAGAAAAATAGGAAAGAAGGAAGCCAGAAAAGCTTTGTGGTTAGAATGACCTAACAACAGAGATCCAGAGGAAAGCCTATTATGAGGCAGGGAAGAAGCATGCTGCACCAGCACCTGTTGCTACTATGTCATACCAGTCTCATGCCTTCTTGCTCACTAAAACCTCTCTGCAGGTTGCTGCTGTGGTAAAACAGATGGCGGTAGGTGATGCTCATTGTGCTGCCAACATCTCCCTCTGCCTGGTGCTGGCTGGGTGCTCTGCCAGGCATTCCCACAGGAGGTGGGCACCTCTGCCACAGGCTCAGCAGCTGCAGCAGGCAGAGCAGTGCGGGGAGGGGTAAGCGGCCTTCCTTGGGACATGTCTGTGCTTGGGGGGAGAAAAACAAGCCATGCAACACAGGGGTGACACTGCTGAGCTAGTGAGCCACGCTTGTGCTGGAGAAGAAATCTTTAACAAAGAAGAACAAAGGCAATGCTGCAACAGGAAAGCTGATTTTTAACATTTCCTTTTGCTTCAAAATTTAAATTTGACACCTACTTTGTTTGGATTCTGCACTCACTTATTTTAAATGGAGCATGAAATATGGTCAGATATAATGATTCCAAAATAGCTTCAGCTACTCATGTTTGCAAAGCCATGAAATTGATTATGTTATCCATGGGGAAAATTAAGAAAAGAAAAAGAATAAGAAAAAGAAAAAGAAAAAGAAAAAGAAAAAGAAAAAGAAAAAGAAAAAGAAAAAGAAAAAGAAAAAGAAAAAGAAAAAGAAAAAGAAAAAAAAGAAAAATAGGATTTCCATTTCTCTCCTTGAAAGACTCACCCTGCAAGGCACTAATGGAGCTGTCATGCACAAATAATTGATTTTTATGTAGGCATAATTCCACTTGCTTCTCTTATGTGAGTGGGTAAGTTTGGTATAGATGTAAATAAAAAAAACCTCGCTCGAGGACAACTAAGTACCAAAATAAGAAAATATTTTAAAATATCAGGTAATGTTTTAAGTCTTTCATTGAGTTATCTTAGGCTTCAGGAAAGATTGGCAGCACAGATACTGCAATCAGGAGTGTGTTTTATGTCATATATGTAGAGTCAACAAGCAGAACTATCTAAGGCACATGTAATTTAGTCTAGCCAGAAAAGTCCTATTGTTGACTTGGGTCCACCCATTTGCAGGAATGGTTACAGCCGTAAGGAACGACAAATCTGTACTTTGCCTTGGGAGAAGGAACATTCTCACAAGGAGGAGTAAGCCAAAGTGTAGAGAAGTCTTTAAAACTATTCTGTACAAAAATACTCAGAGATAAGACTGCATAATGGACTAGTCTTCCACTGGTGTTCAGAGCAGCAGAGGTGGCTGTTAGCTCCCTGCACTTCTTTCAATGCTTGCAATTCTCTTAGCAGAGATGTTGGTTTTCCAGGCTCACAACTGCCAGAGATGGCAAGAGGAACCATTTTCCATCTATCCATGCAGACATTGGGAACTAAGGTGTCTAGCCTGCTGCAGGGTTACTGCTGCTGCATTCTCTCTACAGAGCATGCTGAAAGGTTTGGCTTGTATTTAAAACCAGGAGCAAAAGCACATTTTAAAATAATGAATCCTTTTGTACAGCAAAGTACCTATCTCCACTAAATCCTTCTAAAAAGGGCTTCTAACAAAATAATTTACAGGCCTGGCAGCCAAGTAAGCAAGAACTCTAAGTGGAAAAATGCCTATTGTAAAAATCTGCTTTGTCCTGAGCAAACTGGGAAAAGATCAACTTTCAGACAATAACACATCTAGTATGACACCATTGTTCATAAAATCCTTTTTCAGATAATGCAACAATAGCAAAACATGATCTGGGGTTTGGCCTAGTGGTTAGGCCTACATTTACCTGACCTAAACATTCACTAATCAAAAAAAGCTAATCCCTGCTGTGCCCCATTTTCCCCAATGCTACTCAGATGGTAAATCACTCACTTAAGAGAAATAAAATGTGAGCTTTATCACTGCCTCCTAGTCTCCAAGCTTTTATGATTCCTTCATTTGATTTCCACATTCTTTCCAGAACACTGGAATTTTCTCCTGCATATTTTAGTGGTCTTTTAGTGAAAACTTGACATTCATATACAGTTTTTCAGTGCCATGAGAACTAGATCTCATTGCAGAGAGACCTGGACTGCAATAAGGTATGGAAACCCCAATCCCCATTTGAAGCAGTCTCTGCATTGTCCAATATGTTTTCCCTTGTGGGTCTTTCTAGCCAGACTCCCACTTAGCATAAAACTTGGCAATGTACTGTTGCCCTACCCACATCTCTAAATCACTCTGTGTTCAGGAATTTTGTCTCTTGCTTCTATTTAATCTGAGTCAGCAGTTGAATTATAGTTGTTCAGTTTATGTCCACCAAGAAAGACTTGTTAGGCTAATATTTTTTCAAGTGTCCATGTGAACAGGGTTTTCACAGAGGGCAGAATGACAAGATCTTTTTGTTGCTAGAACATTAGAGATCATAATAAATTATATCACCCATGTTCAGGTCATTTCTGCATATAATCTGTAAAACTGCTCTTTAAAATAACTTCAGAGCAGGAATATATTTATTCGCATTAACAATGTCCTAAAGGGCATGGAAAATGAACTGAGACTCATGTCAGCTCCTTCTACACCAAACTGAACGTTCTGCCTCTGATGTGCAGCCATTTTTTCCTGCTGGTAGTTTGCTATGGGTGGTATGGGAGGATATTTGGAGCATGCAAATATTATCAAAAAGGCAAGTCAGGGCTCCCAAAGTTAGGGCTGCCAAAGCCTGTGGTGTTTGGGAGGGTTTCTCATGTTTATCACACTGGCTGTGCTTGTGCCTCCTCTCAATTGTCCTGCCAGGGCAGTGCAGCTCTTGGCCTTGCTTCATGCTGCCTGTGAGCCTGTGGACTTTTATTTTCTATGCCTTTCCAACGTGTACCATGTTCTGATCATACCTATTTCACTGAGGCCAGCTGAAGGCTTAATCTGTATGAAGGGCCTCCTCCCATATGCAGTGACAGCAAGCAATGAGTTCCTCAAGAACTGCTTCTTCAGCACCAAGAGTAGTTTCTCTTCTTCCATAGCAATGTAAAGCTACCCTCATCACCAGCACAGGCCTCCAGAGAAGCAGCCACATGAAAGACACTCCTATCCCATCTCAGGTGGGAGCCTGTGGGTTTTGGGCTTCTAAGCTTTGGGGTCTCCCTGAGGAGACCATTCCCCCATCTGAGGCCAGGGAATGCATGGGGCTTCAGCTTTCATTGCACAGTTCTGCTCTGCAGCACTGCACCCGATGCTGAGGTGAGTGCCTCACCATTTTAACACCCTCTCCAACATTTCTTCTCAGTGCAAGCTCCTACCAAGTGACTTCAGCCTGGCAGAAATGCTTCATCTTCTTCCTCTCAGCCTACCATTTCAGCTGGTAGGGGTCTTGCTGGGTTGTGGTGTAGAGCACGGACAGGAGTAAGGAGGTGAGACCTCCTGACCTGGGGTCTGACTAGTGCCATGCCCTGAGCAGGAAGGAGGGCTGTCTCAGGATGGCTGCTGACAGCATCTCCTTATCACCATGGTGGGGATCACAGCATAAGAGAACCACAGAAGAGCTGAGGTTGGCAGGGACCTCTGGAGGTCATCTGTTCCAAGCCCCCTGCTCCAGCAGGGCCACCTAGAGTCAGTTGCCCAAGTAAGATGTGGGAGTGAGCTGGAATTAATTGCTACGAGAGTGATATTGGACAAGGTCTGCAAACTCTGTGCAATTAAAGGCAGCTGGTGGCTCCCAGAGCAGTGTTAAACATCTTGCAGACAGTAGTTATGTGTGGCTTCTCACTCCTTCATTACATGGGAACTGACACTGTAGGTTTGTGAACAATAAGCTCTTGCCACTCAAAGGAAAGGTCTGGTCTTGTTTTCTCCTCCTCTAGGGTTGTTTGCAAGTACCTCCTACCTAAAATTATTACAGCAGAGCTGAGTTTGAACCATGGGGTTCACTCTGCTGAAATGGTTGATTTTAGGTTTTCAAATTTAGCTTTTACTGAAGTTACTTAGAATGCAATTGTAACTCATCATCTTTGAAGTCAAGCTCCAAATCCAATAGTTTATTTAAAGGATCTAAAATAATTCTAGACATTTTTATGTCTAAAATTTAATCTGTGTTTTCAAGACAGAAGTTTTAAAGACAGTTTTAGATAAATTCTTTAGTCCTGAAAATAATTTGTTTGAATGGAAATAGATAGCTTCTAGATCATTGTATGGATACAAGTCTCTCTAGTTTCTGAAAGGTACTTATAAAAATATGAACTAAAAGACTTTTAGTGACGTTTAAGAATTAGTATGGTGTGTGTAGATGTCCCAAGGTGGCAGTGTTAGGCAGCCTTTCAGTTGTTTTCTGTTGGATAAGAAAGCCCTCTGTCCTGGGTAGACAGGCAGTGGAACAGGATTCATTTTATTATGCAAGACTCTGGATCACTGTTTTGCACAGCAGGATCTGCTAATAATGAAAACCAAAATGAATAAGTGCAATTATATATGTCGTTTTGTGGCACAAAATAGATGACAAGAATAAACCTGTCATTTTTTTTCCTCTTACGAAGCCAAAGCAAATCAGACTGAACTTTAGGTATGAGACAGTAGAAAGGAACCCATCTGCTGCAGCATCCCTTGAAGATAATTTTAAATGGTGTTCCTCTGCAGGGCTGGTGCAGTGTTAAGGAACTATTCTACACACCTTCTTCTGTCATTCACACTTTGCTGTCTCCTCCTGGAAAAATCAATAGCTTCTGACCCAAGAATTCCCCTCTCAAACCTAGGGGAGAATGAAGGCCACTGCTATGGATTGCCCCAATAGACTCAGCTGCCTAAACTTGCTTCTGTGCCACCTCATCCTGATCGTAGGGATCTTTCCCCTTGCATCAGCACCACAGAGCCTGACTGCATCTGGGGACCTATGTCCAGTCTGGGTTCCCCAGAGCAGGGCAACCATTGACTCCATGGAAAAAGTTCAGCATATGCCACAGAGATGAGGATGGTGCTGCAGTACAGCATGTCTGGAAACAGGTGGAGAGAAAGGCCTTTGTTCAACTTTGAGACAAGAAGGGAAAAGAGGACTTTTTTGGGTGTCTTCAAGTTTCTTGGGGCAGGGGAACAGAAAGGAAAGAGCCAGACTCTTCTCAGAAATGCACAAAAGACAGTCACCAGAGACCAGGTTCCTTCTTCCCCAGAGGAATGCTTAAGCCAGAAAAAGAGATTCAAAGAAGTCATGGGATCTCCACTCCTGTGGATCTTCCCAGCTCTATTGGACAAGACCTGGAGCAGCCTGATTCAGCTGGTACTTCTTTAAGCTCCATGGGTGGTGATGGGGCAAGTGGTGGATCACAGACCTCCGGAGGTCCCTTATGAACGAAATTATTCCACAATACTGTCTCACAGCTTCCCGAACATTGTTTCAGCCCTGCTTATTTTCCTGAAATATCCTCTGCAACATGTTAACATTCCAGAGCAAACAGGGGTAGTACCCAGTGTGCTGGCTGAATCCTCGCCTTGGAGGACAAATATAGGCAGGAGGAGATAATTTGTTATAAGGCTTTGTCATTGTTTAACCCCAACCAGCAACTAAGCACCACATAGCCTCTTGCTCATTCCCCTGCAGTGGGATGGGGGAGAGGATCGAAGAGTAAATGTGAGAAAACTCATGGGTTGAGATAAAAACAGTTTAATAGGTAAAGCAAAAGCTGCACACACAAGCAAAGCAAAACAAGGACTTTATTCACTGCTTCCCATCAGCAGGCAGGTGTTCAGCCATCGCCAGGAAAGCAGAGCTCCATCACACGTAACGGTTGCTTGGGAAGACAAACGCCATTGCTCTGAACGTCCCCTGCTTCTTTCTTCTTCCCACAGCTTTATATGCTGAGCATGATGTCATATGGTATGGAATGTCCCTTTGGTCAGTTGGGGTCAGCCATCCTGGCTGTGTCCCCTCCCAGCTTCCTGTGCACCTGGCAGAGCATGGGAAGCTGAAAAAGTCCTTGACTACAATAAGCACTACTCAGCAACAACTGAAAGATCTCTGCATTAGCAACACTGGTTTTAGCACAAACCCAAAACATAGCACTATACTAGCTACTAAGTTACTAAGACTAAGAAGAAGATTAACTCTATCCCAGTCAAAACTATCACAAGCTTCTTTACCCTGAAGCTGTAGTAGTGGTGACAACTGCCTTGACCTCAAGTTACCAAATATATTAGTACTGCCTGTTCATCAAACTATGATCCCTGAATTTATGCTGATTTCAGAAGTTAGTTGTGGTTTAAAAAAAGAGACTTTTAATGTGTTATGTTACAGCCAGGCAAATAAGGTGGGATTCATCCAGGTATAAAGCTTTAAGAAAGTCTTACAGAAAGAAAGGGAATCTGGACCCTCTGTAAGTAAACCTAGATGATGCCTTGGCTACTGGAGAGGCATAAGAAAAGTTGATGACAGAAACTGTAGTAGCAGCAGCACCAGGTACAAGCAGGTAGAAAGGGCTAATAGTCTACTCCAAGGAGAAAAGTAGTACAAGAAGATGTTTGTGAAGGTGTTACTTTAAAAAAACAGCTTAACAAGGAAAGGGACAGAGCTGAAATCCAACAACTGAATATGCTTTCATTTTGTCAAAAAAGGGGATTACTATCAGCTTGGCTTGCTCAGAACATGAAGGTTCTTCAGAGGAAATCACCACAGAGCTAGGGGATAATGTGTTTCCCTTTACAGACAGCCTTTCTAAGAAATACTGTGTGGTTTATATCTAGATATGGACTTTGGAATTATTTTCTATTTCCTGGGTCTTAATCTTGTGTCCCATGGTTTCCCTTGGCTTTCTTATTAACAAAACCTCAATGTGCATGCTGAAAAAAATTAGCTGTGATGTCTTCCTAATAAGAAGCTGAAAATATATCCTTTGTATTCCTCTGGTATCCAGCTTCACAAGTGTGCCCATTGTTTCTCCTTCTTTTCTGCTTGTTGCAGAAAATACTGAAAAAACAGTGTTGTAGTCACAGAGCTCTACTTGGGAATCCAAGACCCTGCATACCGTAGCTTCAAATTTCTACATTGCTGGGACAGTATTTCTGTCTGTATTTTTGTTTTGTTACCCATTTGAAACATCTTCTTGCTCCTTTTAAATTGTACTCGGCTTCCCTAAAGATCTGCCTTGCTTCAGGAGCCCTGACTCTGCCAATAACATCTCTTATCACTATAGTCTAAATACGACACTGCACTGGTCACCGTAGAAATACCCTGTAGGTCTTTCATGCATTTCTCATCACACAAAAACATTTCTCATTTTTGCTTTTTTAAGTTTGAACCGCAGTAACCTAACCCACAAATGTCTTGGCATGATCACACTATTAATCACTGCCATTTCATTGTAGGAGCCTGGCATCTCAGTTTACCCTGTGTTTGCAGCTTGCTCCTTGATACTGAGGCTAACCTGGGGGGAGGGAAGAGAAAAAGGTGGCATAGCACCTTCCCTGCACTCAAACCCTTGCTCACTCAGGGCTGCAAAAGCCTGTGAAAGTCTTATGCCACTGAAATAATTCTGCAGCCTGCAGATCCTCGCCCATGTGCTTGGAAACGTAGCACAGATGGATCTGTGCTGTAAGTGGGGATTACATTCTGGGGGAGAGTGGCTACATAAAAGAATGCTGTCAGTGTTTAATACCACTCGCTGGAGGCTCATGGGGTGTGTGGGAGGAAGAAAACATGGGGAAGAGCTGTGGCATCCCAGCTGACGATGGTCAGAGGAGTACCTCTGGAAACCCACAGTGGAAGTGGATTTCTCAGCACCTCTAGAAAGGCCATAAGTGGGGCTGAAAAGCAGATTTTTAATGAAGGAAAATCAGTCAGGAAAAGAAGTCAAATCATGTATGTTTTCTGCCTGCACAGAGTGTGAGTTACAACCCAGGGACCCAAAAAGATCAGATCAGGTCAAATGGAAGTAACTTCTGTTATTTCATACTGTTCCCTGCAAAGCTGTTTCTTCACAGCTCCTATTTTCAGGGCATAGTAACTCCTACATGCTGCACCACTTGAGGGCTACACATGCTACCAAATCAGGATGTGCCGAAAATCTTAGTGAGAGAATGTCTCCTCAACAGAGAATCATGCACTACTTTGTATTCAGGAGGTTTTCAGCATCCGTCTGGTGTTATATATGGGGCTAATGAGGAGGAATTACTTTTGAGACCACTTACTCAAGTCTAGGTCTCTTAGCTCTTGCTGAGTTTTTTTATTGCTATGCTTTTTTAACTGTAGTTGAGCATTATATGTATTTCAGATAATATGGTAATTGAGCTGGTATTATTGGTGAAACAGGCTATTTTAACAAACTGCTGGATGTCTGCTCAGTATGCAAATGCTATAATGACACTGAACTCTGGAAAGAGAAAAGCACTCAGAGCATGCAACAAATCTTTGAATTACCCACTGTTACACAAGCCATACTGAATCTTTAAATAAATGGGTATAGATTAACTATTAGAGATTTATCTTCAGTAATCAATTCAATTCTAACCTGCAGCACTCAACAGAATTCTGTTTGGGCTCCACAGTAGGACCTGTTCCCATCCTCACCCACATCCCACCAAAGTGAAAGGTCCTCCTGTAGAACTCTGCTGTGGACCCATCTCTAAATGAGGCAGCTAGAACAGCTGTAGTCCTGTGCTTGGATGGTCCCAACACTGTCTTAGCCCATGCAACAACCCAATGAGCAAACTGCGCACTTCAGTAGACTGGAGGTAAATGTGAAGGTTTGACTCTGTCTTTACATACAATGGAGATTTCATTTAAATGTCTTAAGCATAGATTTAAGCACAAACCTTTGTATCCACAAACCTGTTTAGGTTGACATTGGTGGCTGACCCTGATTTCACAAAGCGCTGGCTAAAAGAGCCATATAATTGGTGTTAGCCCTGTTAATTTCTCACCTTCTCCAAAGTCCTTTACTGTCAGCCTGTTTTTCCCCAAGGTTAACAGTGAGGACTAACTCTCCAAAAAGATCAATATGTTGCTAATAAGCTAGCATTTGAGGTATAAAGAAGCCACAAAAATGCTAGGGAAAAATCCAGGGTTTCAAAGCAGGTTAGTACAACAGTTGGTACTTCAGAACTGCTTGCAGTTTTATTCAGGTGACCTAAGTAATTGTTTTTGTTCTCAGAGAAACATGGTACTCTCTCATTCAAGCCAAAAACTTTAGAGAACCTAAAATGGGGTTTAAGAATGGAAGTAGGTTGCTAACTTAATTTTACTTCTTATAAAAAATATTAAAGCCAAAATATTTCAAAAGGGACTAAAGGTATTGATTTAAGAAACCAAAACCAGATGCCTTTCAGAGTAAGCATGCAATACTTCTGTACTGCATCTCTTCAAAACACCCCAAATCATTAGTCACTGGTGAGTAACATCATCTTCAGAGTTCACAGAAGGAATAAATATGTTCCTGTCCATGACTGGGGACCTCAGCAGACTAAGATTTATTAATCAGCACTGCATTTTCCTCAAGGAAAATGATAGCACTTCTAAATTTTATCTGTAGTTTTCATAATGTGTGGGTGATTTGGCTGACTCATTAACCCTGAGAGGATATTGTTAATCAGTGGATGACTGCTATGTGTGCCACAAAGCAGATACAGATTTGCTCCTATATGGGAATGCCTGATTGAAATAAATTGCATGTCTTACATTAAGCTGTAGTCTTTTCATTTTGATCCTTGTTTTCCTAAGAAACATAGCTTATGTAAACAGTCCCCATCTTTTTTCTGTCTTCCCAAAATCTTTGCTTTCCTTTGCCAATCTCCAAAAAATTCATCAATGAAGTGGTGACCTCAGTCTCTAGCTGTCACAAGGTTTGTGACAGCAGGTGGCTGGGTCAAGAGACACCACATTACTGTAGTCCTCTTCAGAGAAAGAGTTGCAGTCCTTATTAAATCTGGGTGGAAGAAGGAGTATGGGAGTCAGGGCTTCACCTCCCCTGTTACACCCAGTGAGTGCATGACAGCAGGAGGGAGGTTGTCCTCATGTACCCCTTCATGGCCACTACAGGAGAGTTTTTAGATAATGCAATTACAGATCTCCACAAGAATTACCTGCATTTTTTCCACTCAGACAGCTCATTTATTTCTATTCTTGGTTTTGATTTAAAGAGTTCTTCTACATCCCAGTGTGCAGTTACAGAACAGGAGAGATGTTGCACGCATGGAGGGGACTAAGAGGAGGCAATTAGTAGATATTATCCAAGTCTTACGACTCTTCACTACAAACTACTGTTAAAAATTTATCCTAGTCATAAGCCTGGAAGTATTGCAGGGCTTTGTACACAGAGCTGGACAAAGCCTAGCTGAGTGCCCCAAAAGAAATCTGGAAAAGCTCAACCCAGAAATCCCTGGGCTTTATAGTGACTGGCTTTTAGAAGGCCCGCATGCTGAAATGTCCTATCCAAACTGGATGTAAATTCATAGCTTCAACTGTTACCTTAGTGCAGTGTACCTTGGTTAGAAAGTAAAAGAGAAAGCAATGCACTAGTTTCAATTTGGAAATACAATCCAAATCCAACAAGACTGGTGACTAGGTCATAGCATATAACCTTGTGCCACTGCCACATAACCTCCCAGGCTCAGCCACAAGTCACATGCCAAACAGAAGGGGGACCATTCATTTCATTTTGCCTACAAATATTTTCACGCTGCATGCAAGAAAGGGGTGTCTTTGTGGTACAGACATCTGAAAGTGAAAATGGGGAATCAGGGTTTATGCATAGGTACTACATATTCTGTAGAACTTAAGAAAAAAACAAATCCAGACTTCATATGCTGTCTTCTCCACCTTCTCTCTTCCTCCCCTTGCTCCCCTCACTCCTCTCCTGCAGACTTTCACAACAGTTTGTATTAACTCTTCCCCTCTAGTCTGCAATATTCTTCTCTCCTTTAGTATCAATTTGTGTTTACTTTTTCCCTGCTTAGTTGCGTAGTGGATGTCAAGGTGTGGATCTCCCAGCCTCTCTTTGCTCCTCTTGCACAGCCCATTGCTTTGATCATTACCATTCTTTCTCACAGAATCACAGAATGTTGTAGCTGGAACGGACCCACAAGGATCATCGAGTCCAACTCATTTGCCTACACCGGACAACCCCAAATTCACACCACATATCTGAGGGCGTTGTCCAAATGCTTCTTGAATATCGTCAGGCTTGGTGCCAAGACTACCTCCCTGGGGAGCCTGTTCCACTGTTCCACCGTCCTCTGGGTGAAGAATCTTCTCCTAATACGCAACCTAAACCTCCCCTGACACATCTTCCTGCCGTTCCCTTGGGTCCTATCATTAGTCACCAGAGAGAAGGGATCAGCACCTGCCCCTCCTCCTCCCCTTGTGAGGAAGCTGTAGACCACAATGAGGTCTCCCCTTAGTCTCCTCTTCTCTAGGCTGAACAAACCAAGTGACCTTAGCCACTCCTCATACGGTTTCTCCTCTAAACCCTTCGCCAGCTTTGTGGCCCTCCTCTGGACACTCTTATAGCTTTATATCCTTAATGTACTGTGGTGCCCAAACCTCACACAGTATGCAAGCTGAGGCCGCACCAGTGCAGAGTAGAGCGGGACAATCACTTCCCTCAACTGCCTAGCTATACAGTGCTTGATGCACCCCTTGACATGGTTGGCCCTATTGGCTGCCAGGGCACACTGTTGGCTCATATTCAACATGCTGTCGATGAGGTCCCTCTCTGCAGAGCTGCTCTCCAACCTCTCGTTCCCCAGTCTGTACGTATATCCAGGGTTGCCTTGCCCCAGGTGTAAAATGCAGCACTTGCCCTTGTTAAACTTCATACGGCTGGTGATTGCCCAGCTCTCCAGTCTGTCCTGATCTCTCTGTAGGGCCTCTCTGCCCTCAAGAATGTCAGCAGCTTCTCCCAGTTTTGTGTCATCAGCAAACTTCAATAATATTTCTTCAAGTCCTGCATCCAGGTCATTTACAAAGAGATTAAAGAGTACCAGCGCCAAGATGGATCCCTGGAGAACCCCGCTACTGACTGGCCGCCAGCCCGATGTAACCCCATTTACTATAATCCTTTGAGCCTGACCCATCAGCCAATTGCTCACCCACTGCATTACATGTTTGTCCAGCTGTATGCTGGAAATTTGGTCTAGGAGGATACTGTGAGAGACGGTATCGAAAGCTTTCCTGAAATCCAAAAAGATCACATCGACTGGCTTTCCTTGGACAACTAGGCGGGTAACCTTGTCATAGAAGGAAATCAAGTTTGTTAGGCAGGACTTTCCCCTTGTGAACCCTTGCTGGCTAGTACCAATGACTGCGTTGTCTTTCAGGTGTTTTTCAATAACTCCCAGAATAATCTTCTCCATAATTTTACCAGGCACAGAAGTGAGAATGACGGGCCTATGGTTACCGGGGTCATCCCTGTTGCCCTTCCCGAAGACTGGGACAACATTTGCCAGCTTCCAGTCAGCTGGGACCTCTCCAGATTCCCAAAACCATTGAAAAATCATTGAGAGAGGTCTCACTATGACATCAGCCAGCTCTTTAAGTACCCTCAGATGAATCCCATCAGGCCCCACTGACTTACAGGGATCTATCTGGAGCAGCAAGTCCTGCACAAGTTCAGGGTTTA
>WEKW01010862.1:0-12815 GCA_013389905.1 Sula dactylatra | reverse complement strand
CTGGCCTGCCTTTTGCCATTAATGTATTTTAAAAAAGCCCTTCTTATTGTCCTTCACCGTACTGGCCAGCTTCAACTCTAACTGAGCTTTGGCCGCACAAATTTCTTCCCTGCAGTGGCGAACAGCATCCCTATAGTCCTCCCATGTCACCTGGCCTTGCTTCCACTGGCCACATACTTCCTTTTTCCTCCTTACTTCTAGAAGAATATCCCTGGTCAGCCAAGCTGGCCTTTTGCCTCGCCTGCTTGACTTCCTACACTTTGGGATTGCCTGCTCCTTTGCTTTTAGGAGGTGGTACTTAAAAAGCACTGATAGACCCCAGCACCTTCAAAAGCTTTTTCCCAGGGGACCTTACTAAGTAGTTCCCTGAGCAACCTGAAGTCTGCTCTCCTCATGCCCAGAGCTGAGTTCTTGCTGGCAGCTTTCCTCCTGTCACAATGGATTTTAAATGTCACTGTGGCCAAGGCAGCCTTTGATCTCCACTTCACCCACAAGGCCCTCTCTGTTAATAAGCAACAAATCGAGGAAGGCATCCTTCCTAGTCTGTTCCCTTAGAACCTGTATCAAGAAGTTGTCATCCAGATGGTTTAGGAACCTTCTGTATCTGTTCGTCCAGCTGTGTGGTATTCCCAGCTGACATCTGGCAAGCTGAAGTCCCCCATAAGGACAAGGGCAGATGACTTAGCGGCATCCCTTAGTTCCTTAAAGAATAACTCATTGGTGTCATCCTCCTGGCTGGGTGGCCTATACTAGACTTCTATGACAACATCGCTTTATTTGTCTGTCCCTTAATCCTTACCCAGAGGCTCTCAACTGTACCATTGCCAAGTGCAAGATCCATTCCTTCCAGCTCCTCCACGTCATACAATGCCAACCCCCAGCCTCGGCTGTCATGTCTCTCTCTGCTAAAGAGCTTGTAACCATCCATGTAACAACTGGTGTTACATCCATGTTACATCCTTGTAACTCACACCATGGGCCCATTAATTTGCCACTCCTCCACATCTCTGCCTCCTTGCAGTCCGTATCATTTGCTCCTTCCATAGCCTTTTGGCGTTTTGCCCACTTCTTTTCTTCTGTCTTGTTCCCCAACAGTGGCTGAGGCTCCCATGCACTCCTGACCTCTCTCCAGCTTTCCTCTCTTCTTTCTAGTTAGCAAGTGTGTCTTATCTCCCCTTGGAGAAACCCAGACTCAACCTACAGAGTTTTTCAGTTTTATTGGGTTTATGTGACAAGGTTTCGTAACAGAGGGGCTGTTGGGGCGCCTTTGTGAGGAGAGGCCAGGCCTGCTCTGTGCCAGACCCACCACAGAGCACAGCTGAGCCCCTCAGCCAAGACAGTGGCACCTCGGGGAGGAAGTACATAAGAAAGGGCAAAAATGCCACAAAAGCAAAGAAGGAAAGAAAAAAAAAAAGTGAGAAACAGCCCTGCAGACACCAAGGTCAGTGAAGGAGCAGGGAACGTGCTTCAGGCACTGGAGCAGAGATTCCTCTGCAGCCCATGGAGAAGACCATGGTGGAGCTGGTTGTCTCCTGGCAGCCCAAGGAGGACCCCACATTACAGCAGGCAGAGATGCCCTGAAGGAAGCTGCTGCAGCCTGTGGAGACCCCATGCCAGAGCAGGCTCCAGGCAGGAGCTGTGGCCCGTGGAGACCCCATGCCAGAGCAGGCTCCAGGCAGGAGCTGTGGCCCGTGGAGAGGACCCCATGCAGGGGCAGGTTTTCTGGCAGAGGCTACCACCCATGGGGGAACTGCACTGGAGCTGTCTGTTCCTGAAGGACTGAATCCTGTGAAGAGGATCCACACTGGAACAGTTCATGAAAGACTTTATCCCATGAGAGGAACCCCACGCTAGAGAAGGGGAACAGTGTGTGGAGGAAGGAGTGGCAGGGAGGAACCATTATGGACTGACCACAACCCCCTTCCCCATTCCCCCACGTGTCTGGGGTGAGAGGATGTAGAGGAGTTGGGAGTAAAGGGAGAGAAGTTGAGCCTGAGAAGAAGGGGTAGGGTGAGGGGAAAGTGTTTTACTCTTGTCTTAGTTTCTCACCATCCTACTCTGTTTCTAAATGGCAATAAATTTATATAATTTCAACCAACTTGAGTCTGTTTCACCTGTGATAGTAACTAGCAAATTCCCTACCCTTATCTTGGACCACAAGCTTTTCCATCTTATCTTCTTACCCTGTCCTGTTGGTTAGGGGGAGTAAGAGAGCAGCTGGCTGGGAGACTGGCAGCCAGCTGAGGTCAAACCCACACAACAGTCTTCACTGGGCATCCTCCCTTGCCCCTTTACTGGACTGTCAGCCCCCTGCAATCCTGTTTTTTTCCTTCATTACAGCTGTCCTCCACACTTTCCTCGGCACTCTTCTCTCCTTTGTCCCCAGCACTTTCAGGTATTTCACTGCTTGACTGCTGATTATCCTGTTGGCTGTGGGTCCCCATCACTGTCCCATTCTGACATGGCACTGCAACTCTAACCACGTGGGTATGTCTGTGCTCAGTCTCTCTTTCAGTGTTAGTTCTCTCCTTTAGCACGTCCAGGAACCAGCTGCCTTCTGAAATCTGGTTTGAACTTTACCTTGGTGTCCACTCTTCCTTCTTTGATGTAACAAACTTCCCCCCACTCACTATAATGCCATGCTCACACATATTGTTTAGCTCCCTCCTGCTCCCCTGGATAGTGGCTGCCATATTGTGCACTTAGACACTAACAGCCAAGCACAGAGGAAAAGGCATCACAGCAGCTTTTCCTGGCCGCTACAGGAGGTGACATCTATGAGCAATCTTGCTTGATGCTGACTGCTCTGTCTGGAGAAAGCAATTACGGGCAAGCTGACACTACTCTGTGAAGACAGTCTCATTCTGGTCATGACTGGGCTGGATGACCTTAGGGAACGGATGTTAACCATCCTCTGCCTTTCCCATACCACATGTATATTCAGTTGTTCTTTAGCATCGGTGAGGCAAAAGGCCTAGTTTTACTTCAGCCTCCTGGGCAAAGAGTGATCATAGCACATCCATGTTAGAAATAAAGGCAGTAATTCTCCTAGGCAAAATAAAACTTGGTTTCCTCATCCCTGAAAATGAGCTTGCTGCTTTGAACTCCTTTCTAGTGAGTACTACTTTCATGGTTTAACCCCAGCCAGCAACTAAGCACCACACAGCCTCTTGCTCACTCCCCCGCAGTGGGATGGGGGAGAGGATCGAAGAGTAAAGTGAGAAAACTCATGGGTTGAGATAAAAACAGTTTAAAAGGTAAAGCAAAAGCTGCACACACAAGCAAAGCAAAACAAGGACTTTATTCACTGCTTCCCATCAGCAGGCAGGTGTTCAGCCATTGCCAGGAAAGCAGAGCTCCATCACATGTAACAGTTGCTTGGGAAGACAAACGCCATTGCTCTGAACGTCCCCTGCTTCTTTCTTCTTCCCACAGCTTTATATGCTGAGCATGATGTCATATGGTATGGAATGTCCCTTTGGTCAGTTGGGGTCAGCCATCCTGGCTGTGTCCCCTCCCAGCTTCTTGTGCACCTGGCAGAGCATGGGAAGCTGAAAAAGTCCTTGACTACTATAAGCACTACTCAGCAACAACTGAAAGATCTCTGCATTATCAACACTGGCTTTAGCACAAACCCAAAACATAGCACCATACTAGCTACTATCAAGAAGATTAACTCTATCCCACCTGAAACCAGGACAACTACAAACACATATAGCTTGGCTAGTCCTTTCAGGCCATGCAGGACATAAATAAGGCAATGCACCAAGACTAATCTATGCTGGAATGAAACAGTACATTAACTAACTTGCCCTGCTGGTAGGAGGGAGGACTCCTCATAGCACCTTTCCAGGCAAAATGATGTTGACACCAGAAAAAGTGGCAACTGAGACTCTGTTTTGGAGGAGGGAGAGAAGGTTGATGCCGTGGAGAACTGGGTCATTCTTATGTCTTATTTGGCAAAGACATCACTTGGAGATCTCTCCTAGTCCATAGGCAATGAAAAGTTTCTGCTACAATCCTCTGTATTTTATTTGGCATTTGCCAAGCCCTTGATATGTAAAACCTGTGAGCCTTTTCCATATCTCTTGGTCATATGACTATCCTCCACCTTACTAAGCAGACTGAATGCCTGTTCTTAGGCTGCAGTGTCCATGTAAGCTTCCAGAACTCCAGTTTTCAGATCTGTCATTGGAGACATGGGCTTGTCAGCAGAGCCTGCCAGTGGCTCAGAACTCATTTTAGGACATGGTTTCTGTTCCCTCCCAACCTTCTGCTTTACTTAGCAGCTGGTTCTGTTGGACGTCAACTTTCCCCCATGGCTTCTAGCAAGGTCTGTCCCTTTGTGGTCTTACTGATTTGTTATTTTCCCAGAGAAGTCCTCCCAGTGTCAATGAAAACACTGATGCTTGTCTCCATAGTCAGTAATAAATTGTCAGGAAGTCTTGTGGTTGTGGCAGCTTGTCCAGGTTGCCTATGATGTGCAGTAGATGGTTCTGGCTAATTTCTTGGGCAGCCTGAAGGTTTGAGGAGATATGCATTTGCAGCACCTCTTGCTGATCAGCCCTAGGTCTCTGTACTGTTTGGAGGAGCATTTTTTTTCTCCTACATTACCTAAAATCTCACTCAGAGTTGAGGCCTTACATATTATTTTAATTTGCCTCTTTGTCCTAAGGGTAATAAACCATATGAAACTGAAGGAAGCACACCTACAGCCTCCAAAGAAAATCCTTTTCTCCTCAAACGCTATCTATCTGCGGAACTATGAAGACTGATCTGGGGTCTTGGAGAACATAAACTTACAAAAGCAGACCTGTTCTTTCAACCTGAAATGTATTCATTGAAACAGTTGTCCTTAAACGACAATGAGGCTGAAAAACTTCAGCTTGTATTCTGTCCAAGAATATTTCAAAAGCATTTTATGTTGAAGCAGATAACTTACCTAGCATCTGACCTGTGACCTAACATGTCCACTGACAATTGCGGTCCCATTCAAAAAGACCAGCAAGTACTGACTCTGCACAGCTGCTTTTGAGGCTGAAGCATCCTTGAGGAACTGTTGGATATACTACATGTTGGTGCAGTGCCAAGCAGAACTTACTGAAGCTCTGGCTGCAACCACAGCATTAAATAAACCTAAATTTTCCTTGGTTTCAAGTCATTGAACATGTCCTGATGAAAACACAGAGTGGTGTGCAAACCTCCTCCAAAGCAGAATTTAAGCATGAGGAAAATAGGGAAAAGCCAGAAAGAAAGTAGAAGAGAAATGTTTGAAATAAGCTTCTTGAGGAAGAGTGAGTGTGGTGTTGATTTTGAGGTGTGCATTACTTAACAAGGTACTTGGCCTGGTTTATAATATTGTCTATTTGAGTGTCTATTTGAGGAGCGGATTTTAGGGAAACCATCTATGAGTTGGATGTGGACCTTATTTTTCCAGTGGTGCAGAGAGAAAATGTACAACTACTTAATAATTTAAATACAAAACCCACAATGATTTTTGTTGCCTTGAGTAATATATCTCCCTCCAGGGCTGTCATGAGCAAGCAGACAACATAGATGGCTCTGCCTAGGGCAAGATTCTGCAAGGGGTGGCAAATATGGAGATGTCTGGCTCTGGGTGTATGCAGATGAAATGGTGGCCACCCCTGCCTTCCAGCTGTCAACCCTGCTTCTGCACCAGAGGTGATATCCCCCTTACCAGAGACAGCCAATTGACATGACCATTTGCTTCTTGTCTTCAGTTACTAACTGTACTGACCTGAACTAGGAAGGTGTTCAGAAAGTGGGCAATGGGTACTGTTCCCATAGGTTGTGAGTAGGTATCAAGGTTTAGTACAATTAAAGCCCTTTGTTAGGAGAACAACGATTTTTTTAAAGGTTTTGTATGGTTATGCATAACATTGAGACAACCTTGTCTCCTAGATACAGACAGAACTGGGGAGGTTTTATGTACTTAAATGTCTGAAGACAAATAAAGAGTTGGGCAGATATAAAAAGGGGGTAAAATGGTACCAGCCTGAAAATCAGACTACTGTAACTGAACTGTATTTAATACTTTTAAAAGCAACTTTTACTCTTTTTTCATCCTTAACTTTTGTTTCGTTTTCTTGGTGGATTAGGTGGTAGATAGGACAGTCAATATATCATATTCCCTTGTGGTAGTCAGCTGTTTTCTGTTTTCCCCTCATAGAATGAAGCATCTTCTGACTCACAAGAAAACTGGGATCCACTTTCTTGTCTGTGAAATGTTAAGCTGGTGAGATTTCTACCTCTTGCCTGAGATCAGAAGAAAAAAATTTTCTGATGCTCTGGCCAACCATTCTTCCTCTTAGAAGGGACAATTATTCACTGCAATGTTTTGAAGGCATTGCTGGAATCCTGATTCCTGCTTACCTGCCCACCAACCCTGCAAAATTCCAAAGATGGTCTGACTCTGTGGCCCATATTTTTTTAACCTTGCTTAGTCCTAAAAATTGAAGTCCTTTCAAAATGTTGGCTAGGACAAAAATGGCATGCTAGAGAGGGATGCTGATTTGACTGGTAGTGTTCAAGGTGAAGGCAATGTATTTGTCCATTTAATTGTTAGACATAAGAATCCAGAATCCCACCACCACCTCTCTCTTTTTCTGGAGTTCAGGAGTTCCCAAACTATGTTATATGTCCTAGTATGCAAATCATTTCAGAGTAGTATTGTGCCCCAACAGACTGCAGTCTTCTCCCTCATACTGGCCTAGTAGTACCTCAGAAAAGCTTGGAAGCTGATCAGACCAACGAGGTCTCTTCAGACACACTGAATGAAAGATCAGTCACTCTTCCTCCTCTTCATCTAGCTGAGAGGTGGAGGCACAGATGAAGCAGTACAGCCTGATGATAGAGGAGATCTGTGGAAACACTAAGATTTCAATTTGAGTGTGCCTCAATTCCTGATCTAATGTTTCTTTCCTTGCAAGAGATTGTCCTTTCTCTGTTGGGTATATGGCAGCAGGGCTCTACTTGACTCAGCAACCAGAGAACCTTAAATGCAAGCTCCCAAGCACGACAACTGTGTCGTCTCTGCAAAAAAAAAAAACCAACAAAAAAACCACCCCAAAACAGTGCAGGTTTCTCCCTGCTTGTGCTGGGAGTGAAGATTTCCTCTTGTTCCCTGCCTTCCCTGCCAAGTCCCTGGATCCCACAAGGGTTCAGGGAAGGCTCAAACTCTGCAGGACCTTATGATGCAAATATGTTCATGGGATGACTGGACCTTGTCCCTCAGTACCTCTCACTTGTTCCTGTCTTTTCAGATAATATTTTTCTTAAAGAAAAAGGAGAAATACTACACAGTAGCAGATCATGGGGAGGTGGAGGAACGAGGTAAGGATTTATTACTAGGTTCTGTGGTAATAAAGAGTAGCACAATTCAAACACTTCCAGTGTTAATATCTACAAGAGATTTGCCTTGACTTGAGATGTCTAAGACTGCCTTTGGACAATTATCCCACAAAAGTATTGGCTTCAATTCATCAATATCCCATCCCAAAGAAATAGCTACTTTGGGGACTTATACTCACCCTTAAACATTCTTCTTTGTCTCCAGGCTACATCTCTTCCTCCTTCCCAGGTAAAGTAGTATCAACTATTCCAAGTAAACACCATAAAAGCAGGGCACTTTGGTTCCCCCGTGAGAAAGGATCATGAGGATCAACAAGAAAGAAATTGACTTAAAATAAACTGAAGCACCTTGTCTTCACTGGGAGTTATTTTTCACTGGGCCACATTAGTTAGTTGGATGCTAGATTATAAAAAGTGCTTCCTAGGTGTGGGTACAGCTCTTGATAAGTCCAGGTCACTATCAAAATGGTTTAAGGTTTCCTGTTTCCCCTTCACAGATAAACACCTGAATCCTTTCCAGTCCTGAGAGCCTCTGCCTAGGGTTGAGTGTTTCACATGCTCCTGGGGAGCTTTGTGGTGGTGTAAGTAGTTCCTGCTCTGAGAAAGGCTGTGAGAATCACCTATTTGATGCAGACCCAGCTACTGCATGGGATGGCTCAGATTGTATCCTCTGTGTCACTTAGCATGGAAAGCCTCATGCTAAGTACTCCTGTACCCTATACCCCTTGGGACGCAGTGACAATGGAAAGTCACAGTCCATCCTGTCTAGAGCTGCTCCATTTCAGGACACATGCCCGCAGGTGCAACGTATTCTTGCCACACTCAGGTCCAGCCATCTGATGCAGCTTATCATAACATAACTCTTTTCATAATGGACTTCAGAGTGAGGTGGCTGTTTGTTGTGCCTGGTGCAGTAGGAATATGCCAGTCTCACAAATAGGTATGATTACAAATTGAACATATTAATTCCTGAGATCTTGATAGCAGTAAATGAGTCTTCCTGAGGTTTCTTTTCTCCCTCTGTCTCTTTCCTGATTTCTACATCAACAGCAGGCTTCACCTCAAAGGCTGCAGCAGCATCTTGAAGTATTTACCTTCTAGTACCTCAGCAGAAACTTCTCTGCTATTGACATTGATCTGGTCAAGCTTTAGCATATCACCAGGACGTCCCCATATTTTTTTCTGCCATAAGAAAGCTGATCCTAAATTTATAAATCTTGTAGTGGTCTTTCCTGACTACGTGTCCAACTCCATGTGGATGAGTTACCAGGTGAGTATACTTACCAGGGAGAATGCTTTACGATTGTATACTGGACATCGTCCAGATACTTCCAAGACAATTTGTAAACCTCTTGTAATACCACTGTGCAAAATGCTATAGGAAACTTTGCAAAGAAATGGAAAGTTTAGGGGGGGAAGTCCAGAAAGGCTCAATAAAAGCCTAAAAAGGGGTCTTTTAAAAGCCACAGGAATCCCCAGTCATGCTGGAGATCACAGGATGGGCTATATGTGTCTTCCTATGGAAGAAAGGATGTGTCACTTCAGCCCACAAGAAAATAGGTGATATAGATCTCTAGTTACTGTGGAGAATATTAATTGAAACTTGGGGATAAAGCTCCTGTATTAGTGAGACTATTATAGTAAGCAGCAAAAATGGTTTGTGCTGATTGATCCAATGTAAAAAAATAAAATTGGCTGTTTTGATTTTAAAGTTGTGTTTTAAAAGACTCTTAAGAAACCTGAAGCATCACTCAGCACATCAAAAATATAGTAAGAAGACAACTGGAATTATATAATCAGAGGAATTCAGAGAGACAAAAATGTAGATGAAAAGTAGAGGGGGATTCTACACATTAATCCTTCAACAGTGCAGTGATTCACCCTAGAGCAAGGGAAATTCCAGTGAGACCTGATCACAGTATATGTGAAGCTAAAATTAGATGCTTGCAAAAGCAAATCAGGATGCAAGAATCAAACACAGCTGCTGTATATGCAGGAAGAGATGAAAAACTTGACTGGGAGCTGTCAGAGATGATCTCTGTGGGCTAACAGGCTTGAATTGTTCACTGAAATTACTTTAATCCCAAAAATGAGGGCTATTGTCACCCTACAAAACATAGTTCCGTATGATTGCTAAACTGTTCTTGTCCTGGAAATCTACACAGAAGTAACTGCTGATAACTGGTAACTAAGTTGACTTAAGATGAAGTTCTGATGAAGGCCCTTTTGAAACAGGACAGTTTCCTGGAGGATGTGCTGGAAGCTAGATTCCCAGAAGTAAAAAATAGGGGCCCCCCCCAAAGTAAGATCAAGTGGATTTACAGACATGTTTCTTGTCAGCCTGGCAGATGCTTGCTTAGCCTCCTAGGGGGCTTCTTCACAGTTGGACGCTGGAAAAATATCCACCCAAATACCTCAAAACTTTCAGCTATCTTTGATGTGTCTCCCTCAAATGCATTTAGACTAAACCCATGCTCCATTAGTCTTTCCTCTTAGGTCTATTTTCTATACCTGTTTATCCACATCCATTTTCCCTCATTTCTTTCTTTGAGTATGATACTTGTCCAGTAATATCAACAATATGGAAAAACTGTAACACTGACTTACAGGTCATACCCTTTTTATACACTATGAAGTTTGTTTTACTTTTCTTTTGCATCAGCATAACATGGTATCTCCACCTCCAAGATAAAACACTTATCTGTAGCTGTAGCCGTTTCTGTAGCTGAGTGTCCCTTTCCTGGGCCCAATAAGATCCTGCCATTGACCCATTGCATCAGTTCCACTTTTAGGACTATGGGCTCTTCCCACTGACTGAGGTACTTGACTGGTACTTACTTCCTTCACTGCATGCAGCCAAGACACTCATCTGTTTTACAAACAGTTACAGAGACACATCAGGGCTCCTGAGGGGAGGCCCCGCCTGCCTGAAATGCAAACAGGCAGGATCAACAGTCCCATATTAGTCACTTGTGTGGACCTGTTCTCCCTCTTTCCTTCCCTCCCTCCCTCCCTCTCTTGCTGTCTGATGTAATCAAAGGAACTTTGTTGACTGAAAAAAGATATGTATTCAGTCACTCAGGAGATTCCCAGATGACATTACAGCTGATGTTCTGCCTGCTCCTTTTTTTGTAACTGTTAATTACAATTCAAGAGTGCTGTCTGTGGTGTCCTTTCATCTGTGTGACCCTGGTGAAACATATTATGCGACAATCATGCAGCTGTTTGCACTCCACCTGCTCTTTCAGGGGAGACCTGATCAGGATTCCTGGTATTTCATTCCTTGAAATGAGTGTTTTAAAGGGGTAAACCAGATATCTGAATATGCCTCATCTCTTAACTCATACCCTTCTTAGACAATGCAAATCTTTTAAAAACCCACACCTGAAATTTCAGTTAGGATCCATAGAAATGTTAGTGATCAGTGAACAAGAAGTGACTGGTAGCTGTACCTGACTGCATAAATATATAGTGTACATGGCACAGTTTGTGTAGAAGAATATTTGCCTATCACAATATGTATATGGTGGAAAAAAATCCAAATCTTAAATATATATGAAGATGATATGCTTGAGTTGGAAGAAAAATGAACCTCCTTCTTTTCCTGGATAATCTTAACAAATAAAATCTGTCTGCTGAAAGACAGATTTTACCCCAGAAAAAAAAATGCAAATACTGGAAGTCAACAAGGCTCTATCATAGGTTGTTTACAGTCAGCACTGGATGGCCAATATCTAAGTCACAATGGCTATTTTCTCCCTGTTTGGAGAAACCAGAGCCAGAACTGACCATATACAGAAAAATACTGAGAGCAGCAGATGGACTATGAATTACGCACTGTCCTATTATCAGTACTGTGCCTTGCAAAATGTGGAGGGTTGAAGATATGTGTGGGACAACACAGCAGTAGATAAATGTAAGCAGAGTGGATACATACAGCTGCATCCACTTGATTAACACAGCTTCTAAGCCTGTCAGGTTTATGCACCGGTCTTGCAGCAACCTGTTGGAAAAAGAAGTTGGGACCCTGAAGAGATGTGAGCCAAGCACGCTTTGTGCAAAGTGTGCCTTGGCTCATCACAATGAATAGGTAGCATTCTGCCAGGTTTCTTTGTGGTATCACTGCCTCTTGCACCTCAGATTCATACTGAAGGGGCAACTCAGACTTGAAGAAAAAAATCTCCAAGGGAAAGAATATAATGTACTGCATTCTAGTAGCCTGGAGCCTATCAGCTTAAAAAATCCTTACCGCTGCAATTTAGTAGCAGCACATGGTGGTAATTCAAGAAGAAATTGTTTAAGCCCTTTTTCCAAATGTCTGTCACTTCCTTCTGCAGCCTGCTACTCTTCCCAGTATTTAATTTACTGCTGATTTTCCATCTCTGCTTTTGATTTTGTATAGGTTGTCTGGGAGTGTATCTGAAACTGAATTGCTGGAATTTAAGTGGCGATGTTAGTGGTTTCTACATGTGTAGGCAATCAAAAATCTCACCAGTCTTCTGTATATATGTAGTCTGGTATGTTAGCAGCCAAATGATAACTGATGGTCATAAAGAACTGCACCAGTCAGAAAAGTAACTTCCTCCTCAACTTTAATGCAGTAACTTCAGCTGACAGTCAAAGGGACAACACATTGACTTGCACATTGCAGTAGGTTGCTGACAGCTTTCCTCTTACTGGAGCAAGCTCCAAGTTCTGAGAATGGAACATCCCAGATTCAGAACTCCTGGGAACTGAGTGTGCGGTTTTGTTTTGCTTCTTCCTGCCGCTCCTTGCCCCCAGTGTAAATCTCACCATTTAACAGTAAGGATATGGCTGATGCTTTTTGTGTTTAAAGAACAAAGCCTTGAAGGGATCTAAGCTGTGTTTATGTAAGCAGTTAGTGGTAACAAACAGAAACTTATTTCCTGAGTCACTAAATCCCTCTCTAATTCCACATTTCTATCTAATGTTCACCTCAGAAGCAGTGAGAGGACTTCTGGTGTGGAAGAATACATAGCCAGAAGTTTCTAATTGCTAGTTAACAGTTGCTGACATGCTCTGCCAAAAGCCTTAATCTTTCACTTTTACCATTGAGAATATTTGTAAGCCTCGAGTTACATTAAGTGGCTGGTATTTGCTAAAATAGCATGTTTCATCTTTTCCAAATGATTGCTGAATCAGTTTGTCTTGTACAGTTGAGTGGATTTGGCTAGAGGGCTTAATGAACCTGACTTATTTGAGTTTGACACTGTAACCAAAGTGGTAGAGAATTAGACAGACAGGATAATAGAATATTGTGTGCTGTGAAAAGAGATAACTGGATGAGGGAGTGGAGTGAAGGCTCCATAACTCCCTTGAAATTATATAATGTTGTGTGCTGTGAAACTTGTAACCACAGAAAAGGGATAACTGGATGAGGGAGTGGACCGAAGGCTCCATAACTCCCTTGAAATTCACTGAAG
>WEKW01010861.1:3250-50171 GCA_013389905.1 Sula dactylatra | reverse complement strand
AGCTATCCTACCATGTCTCTGTAATTGCAATCAGAAAACACTAACTGAAGATTTCAGTGGTCTTACTGAATTGGCTTTGATGGCAATTGCCTCTCCTTTCTACCTCACATCAGTGTGAAATTATTCCTGAGTAAATTAAAAGAAGGTTCTGTTCCTCCCTCTGTATCAGGCTTGCAGATCTGTATTTTCCAACTTCCAAAAACAAGGTTAATTTCCTTGTGTACCGCTGCGTTTCTGTAGCGGCTCGTCAAAGCTAATAGTTAGTAATTCCAGGGGCTAAAGACAGGAAAAAGAAAACCAGAATGTGTCTCTTACCTGGGACAGCATTCAGATGTGACAGCTGGAATCTTAGGTTTCTGTTTTAGTTTTAAGGACTGTTAACAGATGTTGTCCAATATAAACAGGCGAGATATTGGAATTTCTAACACAATACTCTCTATTCTTAACACTGTATGTCAACATTTTACAGTTATTTAGACTGTCAACCCCAGACCAAGTCTACAGAATTCTAGGTATGGCTGTCATTGAATCCACTGAAACTTTTTTCAATTTTTTGCTAAGGAACATAGATTACAAAAGATTCCCCAAGATCCTTCCTGAGGCAATTTCATTCCATTAATGAATGGCACTCTGCCTAGCAAATTTTAACAAAAATTGGATCAACAAGTTACTGAGTGACATAGAAGCATAAACATCTTGAAAGCCACATCTATTATCATATCAGGTGTGAAAGTTTTCAATGCATAGTCAGTTTCCTGACTCTGTTTTGAAAATTGGGCACTAACATGGTTCACAATAGCTCAGTCTTATTAGTGATCAAAGGACACCTTGATCTTGACTGAAAAGTATGAGCACTAAGCAAATATAATTCAGGAATAACTTAGAGCATGAGATGTCTCTTAAGTTTTCTTTTCTAGGGAAAAAAAGAAGGCAATGGTCCAATGACCTTATACACATTTTGCATTGTCAAACCCAAATGTTATCCCCAAAGCAATGGAGGTCAAACAGAAGTATTAGCTGGATGTATATTACGTATGGGATGGATATGGTTATTTGTAGAAGACTGTTAAAAACAAAATGTTTCTTTCTCTGGTAATGGACCTGACTTTGCAGTAATAATACTGAGAAAATTTATTGATGAACTGAACTGTGATTTTCTTTAAGTACTCAGAGATAATACACCAGACTCTCATGGAGAAGAAAATTATAGTTGTATTAGTAATCATCTGTTATCTCAAATAGGTTTTTTTCATTCCCGACAATTCATACTGTTGAAATAACTCACTAGTTTGTTTTCTGTTCACACAAGCTGCCCCCATATACACACTGGTATCATAATCTTAAATAATTCTATTACCTAGCTTACATGCTGATCCTTTCATTTTCAAAATTTGTACTTACTTTTTAATTTTTTGCAAAATGATAGGTTAAATATTACTGTCCTCTTCTGAACACCAACAAAAACTAAGAGAAAATGGAGTTGACATGAGTAAGGTCATTATGAGTCAAGAAACAATTAATTTGAAAAAATGTCTTATTCTTGAAGTCTGCCATTCCAGATTTTTTAGACTATATCCTGAAGGCATATCTATAGCACAGTTGGGTATGATGTACATCTGTCCAAACAGACAGCAACCTGGCCATACTGGTGCTCAAGGACAAGGCAGAAGTGCCTTATCCACAAGCAGTAAAGCTGTATCAGTAAAGTGGGGCAACCAAGGTGAAGTATAATTTGCTTCCAGCACTACCTTAAGCCATCTCAGTGTTTTGTTGCATCTTGCTTAGCAGAGCTGTTACCTGAAATGTTATTGTTGAAGATATCAAGGCAGAATTAAGTGCTTTTTGGTTTCTTTTTCCTTTTTATTTTTTTTTAAGGGAAAGTTCCATATTAAGTATTTTCAGTAGTTTTTTTTCCTTAGATTCCTTAGATTTTTAGGATTGTTAGGGTTAAGTAGTTTTAAGAATTAAAATTTATTTTTTTTCTATATGTGTCTCTGTACATTACACTATGTCTAGTACCACACTTACAGATTTATCTAAACTGGGGGATGTTGGAGACTCTCCTGGTTCCTTCATGTGGTTACTTCCCTGGTGACACTCAGGGCATGACTCAAATGCTCAGGATTTTTCCCTGACCCACCAAATATCTTGATTTCCACTGCTAGGCATCACACTCCAGTAATCTTCCAGCCTGGACAAATGGGAATTTTGAATTACAAAGCAAATTATGGACTCTATCTGTCCTACTGCTCTGGGCCAGTTTCATACCAACTGAATTAATATCCTTCAGAAATTATTGCAGATTCAGACTCTTCTAAAGCCTCACTGTTTAAAATATATTTGTTTTATTTATACTCTTAATGGTTACGAGACTGTCAGGAGGTCTTGCCACACAGCATTAAGGCAGAAAGTAAGTGGATTTTTAATAAAAGAATATATCCTCTTTGACATGCTTAACTTCAGCTGTCATTAGATGTAAGATTCAATGAAAATTCGGCATGGTTGATTCCAGAGTTTGACATGGCTTGAAGGCACATCTTTATGGAATCATAAAATTATAGAATCATAGAATGATTTGGGTTGGAAGGGACCTTTAAAACCATGTAGTCCAACTCCTCTGCCGTGGGCAGGGGCATCTTTCACCAGATCAAGTTGCTCAAAGCCCTGTCCAACCTGTAACCAATATAGATAGCCAAGTGTTTCACTGAATCAGATAGATGCACCATTGTGCTATTATGCCCTGTGGAATGTGAAGGTAAGTTTGAAGACGATACCATAAAACTTATGTTTCAATTTGTCTTTTTAATAACTAAAACCAAATGGTTCCCAAAAATATGAAAAAGACTCAAGGAGGAGTAACATGGATTAAATTGTGAAATGTCCAAAAAATTAAAAAGAAAACTTTCAGCATGCTAGCTATATTGATTATTTCATATGTTGATCTAGTCTACCAAAACCCCAGCTTAATTTACTCAGAGCATTGTATAAACTTTAAATGGTATGAAATTAATAACATTTCTTAGGCATTACTTTGGCATACATGTATGGTTTTACAGACTTTATTGATATCCCTTTTTAACTCTGAAAAATCTTCTACGTACTTTAGAGTTATTTTTAGTTAGATAATTATTATTATTTAGTTAGATAATTTAGTTAGATAATTAACTCCAGTTCTGATTAGGACACCCTTACTTATAGTGCCATGAAGATAGGGGAAAAAAATAATCACTGAAATATTTTCTGAACAAAACCACTATAGGTAAGGTTAGGACATAAGGCAATATTCTGCTGGAAAACTGACCTCAGATTATTACATACTTTATTGCCTTCTTGCATTTGTTTGTAAGGATTATGGTAAAGAGAGTTATAGTAACGGAAAGGAAAAACACTGTTTTCTTTTTTATCCCATGGGATGACCAGAAAAACTATTCTTTTTTCAAGCTTCTGTTTCTGAGGGTTTGTTTGTTTATTTTTCAAGAATAAAATTTTTCAATTAAAATCAGTGGCAGTACCTGAAATATTTCTGAGTTGTACAAAATTTGAAAACAATCATCCTTAGTTTTATAAATGTTATTACTTTCAGCCAATGTGCAAAACAGAATCAAAGCACCCCTTCTTCTGGATTACAGCCAAAGTTCCCAGCCTCTTTTCTTCATGGTGAATACAAGTCACTGTGTATTCCAGGATATTTGAAGTCTGGAATTTTTTAACAGAGGTTCTCTGGCATCTTTTGCATCTTTTTTACATACTGCTACAGCAATCTTAACCTCACTGGCATTTTTTTTTAATTTATTTGTTTCTAGGCATATATCCTCTTTGTTAAGCTTGTAAACAATCAAAACATTCAGGTTATATGAAAACTGCAAGTGGAGAAGAGGTTTCAAGAGGAAAAAATAAGATTCATTCCTACCAACCTGAGAAGCAATCCTATGAAAGACAAGCTGGGTCCATCATATCCAGGCCACAGCTGCTTATGACTAAGCACAATTATAGTACAACTGCTGTCAAAGCTTCAAGGTGAAGTCGATACTTTGAACTCCTAACCTGATTTTCAGCATAATGAATTTCATCAGTCTTTAAGGCAGACAGGAAGTTTCCAGGACATTGATACGTATTCATTTAAGTCCTTCATTACATTAGAATTTCAGATCAGTGAAGATTCATTCTTAAAGGGCAAATATGCGTGTCTTATATATGTATAAAGGTGTTTTATTCTCCTTTCACTGAAGTGAATGGTAAAACATCCATTGACCACAGTAACAGAGCATTCATATTTGTAAGTGTCCTGGTTTCTTCAGGAAATTAATTTTCTTCACTGTAGCTGGTATAGTGCTGTGTTTTGGATTTAGTATGAGAATATTTTTGATAGCACACTGATGTTTTAGTTGTTGCTAAGTAGTGCTTACACTAGTCAAGGACTTTTCCAGCTTTCCATGCTCTTCCGGGTGCACAAGAAGCTAAGAGGGGAAGAAGCACAGCCAAGACAGCTGATATAAACTGGCCAAAAGGATATTCCATACCATATGACGTCATGGTCAGTATACTAGCTGTGGGGAGTTGGCAAGGAAGGCAGCAATCACAGCTCGGGGACTGGAGGCGTTGGTCAGTGGTCAGTGAGCTGTTGCATCATTTGTTTTTCCCCTGGGTTTTGCTTCTTTCTCTGTCTCTCTCTCATTGTTTCCCTTTTCATTACATCATTATCATCATCATCATCATCATCATCATCATCATCATCATCTTTATTATTACTATTAAACTGTTCTTACCTCAGTCCACGAGTTTTCTTGCTTTTGCTCCTCCAATTCTCTCCCCCATCCCACTGGGGAGGGGAGTGAGCGAGCAGCTGTGTGGTGCTTAGTTGCTGGCTAGGGTTAAATCACAACAGTAAGTTTGTTAGGAGTAGAACATGTCTCAAAACCATGTCTCCTTCAGGTGTCTCGTCTAACAAAAACAACAAAACAACAGAACAAATGACATTTTCAGGATACATGGGTGATTTTCATGGCCTGGATATAACATTTTTTAAAACACTTCATTTTGAAAGATTCCTTCCGCCATCCTTTGAAACTGGGTCTTTGAGGCATATTCAAGTACGCACCCCACATTTGGGTTAAGTAAAGGCACTGGGCCCATTTGACAGTAGTCAGAACATTCAGTTGTCATTGTAACTACAAGACACCTCACTAAGGGTATGAAGTTATCTGGAACTGAACCACATCTGTTTTCACTGGTATGATTGACTACAAATGCGCTAAGAGATCATCAGGGGTCTCTATAAATGGGAAATTAAAATCAAGACAGAAAGCTTTGAAAACAAGCATATGAACTAGAAGCAATGGCATGCAGCTGGCTATATAATATTTTGCACTATCTGAATGCAAGTGAAGACAAAAGGAACCAAAGTAATAAAATAATGGAGGGGAAAATAATCCAGACAGAAGAATACTTAATGAGAATCCAAGCTTTTTAGCCAGGATAGGATATATGCATTTCTTCATTCTAATAAAAAAAGGAATTATGAAATTTTCTGAGGCGTTAAACATAATACAGGAAATCTGATAAAGCTGGAGAGGTTGACTCCCATCCTGATTCTCCTAAAGAAACACTGTCACAAGAATCACTGATTTTGAACTATACATCACCCTAGTTAGCAGTCCAAAAAAATACAGATGTATAAATAATTATATTTGCCAGAAGATCAAAACATTTTGCTTTAATTGTTGCCTCTCAGAGAGTAATACATCACAAAGATGAATGAGGAAATAACTGGCTTAAATCAATGGCATTATAGCCATGCTTACTAAAACTGGATTTTTGTTCTCCAAGAAGCAATCATTTGGATAATGCATTCTGAAAAAATAGAATAAGTATTCTAGATCAGTACTATTTTAAGGTGCAGAACAAGAAGTTATTTTAATGGTTTATACTGTGACTGCAATAACGCTGATTTAGAAATCACCTTTATTTTAGGAGACATCAATGAAACCACATTCTTATGTTGTGCCTAGGTAAAAAAATCCATTTGAGCAGAAAAATGATTAATGTGAAACAAATTAAGAAATCATAAATTCAGAAGAAAAATCCAACACCTAGTTTTGAGATAAGAAGCTTGCACAAACTGTTTGACCTTGAAGAGAATTGATGAGAAATCACAAGGAGAGATGGCTGAGATCTGTTGATGGAAACTGCTGATCCAGAAGCACATAAACTTTTCAAGAATTCATTGACAGTTTGTCTTAAAAAGAGAATAAAAGCAAGTTTAAATGCTTAGTGTATAGTTCAGATCAGATGTATTAATTTTTACAAATTTATAAGCTCTTTCAGTAAGGTAAACAGTTAGTTCTTTAGTCCCAGGTTGAGGAGAAAAGATGTCTCCCTGTGATTACTCCTCTGTGCCAGTGACTGGAGGGGACAGCTTTAGGCTCAGTCCCTTGGTATTGTTGGACAGTCGAGCTATTGTGAAAGTGAAAACAAGCTTCTGGCTGTGACAGATGAACACCGTCAAATCTTATTGCAACAGTTTAAGATGTTATGAACCCTGAGTTTCTGTCCTGCCTTTCTGACAGAGGTCACTACCCTTGCAGTGCAGTCAGCAGAAAGGAACAAGTGTTGTCTGGTCCCCGTGTCCAGTGTGTTAGATCACATATGCTCTACACTGGCAGCTGAACCTAGGAAGTCAGGATCTGCACTGCTGGGTCCGTGTTCATTTTTATTGACTTCTGCAGGCAAAATGTAACAAAGCAGCACCTAAAATGTTTGTAATAGAAATTTTAGGGGTTTATCTATGAAAATCTTCACCACGGAGCAACTAAGAAATGGAACAACATTATTAAGTTTCACTGAATTCAAGTCTTTGGGAGGTACAGCATGCTTTTTATTCAGACAGGTACAATGAGTTCACTTACATTTATGGAGCTATTTATGAGACTTCACATAACATGAAAGGTTTGTCTTTTCCAGAAATGGTTATTTAACTCCATGTATCAGTATTCTATTCAGGTTCAAAAACACTGTCTCATCAGCCTACTACTAAGAGTTTCAAAATCTTCCTATATATTTTCTTGCAATGTACACAAATAGAGGGTTTCCCTTTTTGTAATTTGTAAAATATACCTGCAGAATTTTCCAAGAATGTGTTTTCTTTTGTGACAATACAATTATTTTACTTTGAATGGTAGAGGGATAAAAATCAAGTTTCTAATAACAAAGTGTGCCTGGAGAGGGATGATTTCAGGGAGTCTTCACTACTTCTCTATTATTAAATGAAAGCATTTTCTAGTGTGTGTAACCCAATTTAGGTAATTAGCAATGAAAGTGATAGACACAGTAAAAAGGTGCAGATTCAAGAAAATCAAACAAACAAACAAACAAAAACCTGCAATTTTAAATCACACAATTAAATTCAGATTGTATAGAGTTTTCGGCTTGAAAGAGTACTAAACAGCAACCTGCAGCCAGTTGAAATTTTTCCAGCAGAAATGAAGTTTCATTGGAAAACACAAAATTCTGAAGCCCTAAATATTTTGCTTAAAGTAAAATATCTCAGAATCATCAACTTCTGCTGAACAGTAGGCAGCAGATAAAGACCTGGAGTCCTGGTGGGCTGTCACCTGCTACTCTGCTTATCTAGTCTATTGGCAAGGCAGCTCCTGGAGGGCCCTGGAAGCACAGGTTGATCAGTCAGGAATCCCCACTGGGATGTGCTGGTGCTGTTCCATACACTTGACCCATTCATTTGCAGCAAGTGGCATCTTAGGGCCATCTCTGATTCCTTGTTTTCTAGGCTCTCTTGGTAGAGTTATATTAGTTTGGTTTCTGGTAAGTACATATCAGGGGATTGCAAAACTATTCCAGATTACAGCTAGGAGGGGTTTTTTTTATTTTTTATAATTTCTGTCTAAATGTGTGTGGAAAAGGTACATTTATAGACAAGTTATACTATGCCAGAATTCTGCTAGAAGATAGTGAGCCTGTCCTCTCCTCTCCTCTCCTCTCCTCTCCTCTCTTTTTTTCTTTTATAGGGTAAAAGCTGAATTTACACATCTACAATGCATATTAAAATAATTACTAGCAAGAGAAAATACTGTATTGCTTTTCAGTGCAAACATATGCAGTTTAGACTTTTAATCTGCTGTTTTATGTTATTCAGATACAGTGTTGCATCTTTAAGGCAGATATTTTGGTGCAAAGCCTTTTATTTATCCCTTTCCAAAGACACAATCATAAGCCGATTTCTCTTCTGTCTACTTTCATTAAATTACCTTATATGAAAACAGCACCAACAAAGCACCTAAACATCCTGCCTTCTTTTAGAGAATTAGCATTTTTCCTTTGATGTGGCTCAAAGTGGGAAACCACTTTAATGTAGGACTCAGCCAATTTCTGCTATTGCATTGACATCAGCTCCACAAAACTGCTTTGTACTGGCCTCTCCTGCCAAATGTTAGCTTGGCATGTTTCACTAAAGAGAAGGAGGTGCAGGTACAGCCTCAGCACGATTCTGTCCTGAAGTCTGATACCCTAAAACTATTTTTCAGGTCATAATTAATTGAGTTTTTTTGGATGTGATAAAAAACAGAAGAAGAAAACCTTGGCCTATATCTTTGATACTTATTAACAGGAGCATGATTAAAGACAGGGATGGAATCCTAAGGGCTTGACAGATCCATCACTCCTGCCAAAGTGTCTTTACACCACCTGGTCTATCCTATGGACAGCCAGGATGCTATGGCAGGAAGTAAAGCTTAGCTTCAGAAGCAGAAAGCCTTCTCCATGTATTCCTGGATACAACAACCCTACAGGAAGTGGAAGACAAGATCTGATGCAAAAGCTAGTTTTTTTAAACCAAATAATATTTAACAAAACATGTCTAATGCTCTAGAACATAGTCACTTACAGATCACAAGTGCTTTTTGTCACACTGTATCTTGTGTATTTTGTAACTTGTCATACTTAAAGGCAGTTCTGATCTACAAAATGTAGGCAGGCTTAGATACAGAAGATTGAGGACCTATGTATACCACTTCCAGCATTTTATATTGTGGTCATTCTCCTCCAGAAGTCAATGAGCAGAAACACTCAATGTCTGAGTAGGTATAATAGAAAGGAATAATAAGTGAGCTGCACCTCTGTATTAGGAAGCAGTTAGAAACAAAAGGGTTTACCTTGGGTGGCAACACTCTAATTCCGTTATTATTTTCTGGCTTACAGAGAAGAAATCTGCTTTTATGTAAGTCTGTTTTGAACGACTGAGTGTTTCTCACTCAATGGCTAGGGAAGGTGGTAAGGTTCCAGGACTTCGTCTCATGTGTCCTTTTCCCAAAGCATACCTGGAAGATGGTGCATGGAGTATGCTGTCCAGCTCTCTGACCAAGGACTATGTTTGTCTGAGCAAATAGTACAGTGATAAAGGCCCCATTCTGGCTCCTGGCATGGCTTTGCAACACAAGTGCAGCAGTTCATACTAAAATCCATCTCTGATTAGGCAGCTTGGTTATATTTGCTGGCATTTCTGTGCACATATTGTCTGCTAATATTTGGCTGTTATTTCAAAAGGAAAAAAAGAAGAGGAACAACAGTGTTAGCTCTAGGGTGTTTGTTGCTGTAAAACAAATAACCTTTCTTCAAAGTCTGTAACAGTTCCCACAATAAACAGTAACTAAATATTTCACTGTCCTTGAAGTCCTATTGTTCCATTTAAAAGAAGCCTTGGGTGTTATGTCTCTAAAGAAGAGATGTAGGAGTTACATTTTTGTAACTCCTAGCAATCAAACAAACCAGTATAAGAAATAGAAAGAAACTACATTTCAGCCAGCCATTCTCTAATGTACAATCAGGACTAACAGAATAGTATTTTGCATTTAACCTAGTATTACCCTTAGCATATAATTCAAAGCTTCAAGTTTTATACCTAGTCATCAAATAATTAGGCTAATAGTATTCCAGTTAAAATCTTTTCTTTATTATATAACCAACCCTATATATAAACAGAAAGTAGGTGTATATGGGAGTCTCTTTACAAACATATAAACAAGTATTTGTAATCGAGTACAAGATTGTTTTCAGAGATATTTGTTTAAGAACACCTGAATGTGAACAAGAGTGAGCAGACATCTTTTATCTAGCTTAAAATCAGGCCACAGAAGTCTGGATGCTAAAGGTAAGGTATTTATTTTCATAACTGTATTTAAATACGTACATAGTTTAAACATATATCTGGTCTAAAACAAATTAAACAAATTATGCAAACAAAATTTAGAACAAGTTTTAGAACAGAGCAAGTGTAGACATGGCTCAAAGCCTTCTCTAGTTATTATTCCCCCTAATTAAAGGGGTTTACTATTGTTAGCTTTCCCCAAATTCTCATATTTCTATCAATCACCAGACGAGTTTGTTCTGAAAGCAGCTGAGAAGACTTCTTGTTTCAGTAACTAATTATGCTGTGAATAATTCCCTAGGGAAAGTCTAAGGCCCAATAATAGGAGTAGCTTCTATGAAAACATGCCCAATGTCTTCCTCTGCTGAGAGCTACATTAAAAGGCCTTGCCAAGCCAGGAGATAGATTGGATTCCCAGTGCTGTTGCAAAAACAATCAGTTCCTAGGCTTCAGTGTACAAGAACAGTTAAAATACTAAATAGGCATGTGCAAATCCTAATTCATTAAATCTAATGCTCCTGCCAAATGATAGGATTCTCTATAACATGAAGAATTTTTAATAAATAAACAAAAATTAAAGTTCATGCTGAAAGATAATGCATCACTATGGCATCTTCTGACATTTTCCCTACATTTTCTTTACTGAATAGTAATTACAATCCATTTGTGAGGATATCTACTGAACAGCATTTACTTCCCAGAAGTCTTGGAATTATACAATGAATTATCAGTGTTTGCTGGCAGATACTCAGTTGGCCTCTTTCGTCCATATTTTCACTGTCATTTCATATTACTCTATTTTTGCTGTTCTTTACCTAAAGTTATTTTCGTTATGCTAACATCCTTATTTTTCAATTATGCATGCAAATCTTTTAGTAAAGGATACCTGCCACAAAGTACTTCCGTATAACTCTCCATATTAAATAGTTCTGGTCTTTTAATAAATGAGTTAACATCTTTATTGGAATGACCATTACTTGAGGCAGATCTGCTGACCGTAAATGACTAAAACCAAGGACAGGCCATTGCTGGAGCAGACTGGTCTCCCAGCTGGTGTGAACTGGTATAGTTCCACTCAACTGAAAGGATGCAGATTAGCCCAGCTTCATTGAATTTTTTGAAATTATGCCATTTAACATCAGCTGAGACATCAAGCCAAATGAGAATATATTACTGAGAGTCTTTCTAGTTCTTTCTTATTGAAGCTATTGCATCTCTCACTTTGCATCAAAACACTCTTTAAACCCCTCTTATTTCTGTAAGTTTTATTATATATATTCATATATTTTCTTCATGTTTAGGGTGATTGTCATTTCCAAATGGCTTATTTTTGTCATCGTATATTCAAATATGCTAGCTATCACACCCGACAAGATATCTTTACCGAAATCTTTCAATAAACTTAAATGAAAACCCTTTCTATTTTGAGGACAGAGTAAGGAAACAACAACAAAAGAAAAACAAACCCTAAACAACAATAAAAACCTGCAAGTAAACTAAGACAAAGTGCAAAGGTTCCTTGCAAGGACAACACGGATGTGCAGAGCTCTGACCTAGCTCTAAGATGGGTCTGTGAAAAGCACATAAACTAGACACAGGTAAGTCATGAGGAGACATGACCGCAAGAGAAACTGACTTTTCCCAAGAGTAAGGAATGTGGAATTTATCCAGGGCCACTGATTTCGTAACTACAGCCACACTCCATCTTGTGCTAGAGGGAAGAATTACACACATCATGATAGGAGACATTATGATAAATCAGGAAATGCCTTTCCACTCACTTTTTCACTTCTGAGCCTTATGATGTAATGGTAGATAGAAATATATAAGAAATTTTTATTTCCATAATAGCATACAAAATCTTTTGGTCAGTGTAGCCTATGCAGATTCTTGATGCATTTCTGATGGTGAAATGCAGATAGTCTAAGAAACATATAACTTTTCAACTTCAGCTTTGGTATTGCAGTATATTCTTAGATTCATTTGTTTTTCACATAACTGACCTGAGTTTAATAAAGCCTTTTAATTTTCCATTTCTACCAACTGTAATTTGTTTTTTGAAGAACATCATAAATCTTAAAACAAACAGCTGAATCCTCATTTGTGACAAATTCCCATAGGATTTTTCAGTTTACAATTATTTTGTATTCTATTTAATTGTCCACTTAAATTACTTGCTACTTCCTGGACCTTTCACCTTTAGGTACAGAAAGCATTTTATCACAGGTTAAGTAAGAAAACAGTAAAAAAGGAAGAAATTACAATTAGGGTAAGACACTCAGAGAACATATAATTAACAGTGAGTGCAAAGGGCGAACATTGGTAATAATTTGTGAGCTACAGTTGGCCTTGGATGATGTATATGCTGTCATTATTTTGAAACCTATATAATACACATAAAAATGTTTAGATAATAACAAGACAGTATTAAGCAGGAAATGTAACAACAATGAATCCAGTTAACATACTTGTATGTAACATATCCCTGTTAAATAAATTGGGATGTTGTCGTGGTTTAGCCCAGTCAGCAGCTAAGCACCACACAGTTGCTCGCTCACTCCCCTCACCCCAGTGGGAAGGGGGAGAACCAGAAGAGCAAAAGCAAGAAAACTCAAGGGTTGAGATAAGAACAGTTTAATAACGAAAATAAAACAGTAATAATAATAATANACAAGTGCTGCAACCGCTCACCACCCGCCAACCGATATTGCCAGTCCCCGAAGTCCCCGAGCCACAATTGCTGCTTCCCCCAGCCACATCCCCACAGTTAATATACTGGGCATGACGTCATATGATATGGAATATCCCTTTGGCCAGTTTATATCAGCTGGCTTGGCTGTGCTCCTTCCCCTCCTGGCTTCTTGTGCACCCAGCAGAGCATGGGAAGCTGGAAAAGTCCTTGACTAGTGTAAGCACTACCTAGCACCAACTAAAACATTAGTGTGCTATCAAAAATATTCTCATACTAAATCCAAAACACAGCACTATACCAGCTACAGTGAAGAAAATTAACTCTATCCCAGCCAAAACCATGACAGATGTGAAGGAAGAATACCCAAGTTAGCATCTTTCTAGCTAATGTTTGTAGACTCTGTTCAGCCCATATTTTACTAAGACTAAAAATAATTGACAAGGATTGAAGCAGATAAAAAAGGTCAAAAGCAGTTAGGCCTTGCAGTATGCAGCCAAAAAAAGATCATGCACCTTGACTGTGTTATGGTTTTAGACTTTCAGTTTGGTTTAATATGAAAAAGCAAGAACATACAAAGCAGAAAAGAAAAAGCTTCTCTAATCAGTGCATTGCCGCTCCCCAAGAGAAGACTCATGTATCTTGCTTTAGTAAGCTTCCTGAGTGAGGCTGTTGAGTGAATAATATCGTGTTGCAGGAGATACAGAGGTAGAAATTAATGAGATCTGTCCCAGAATAGCTAAAGGCTAAAGGTCTGTTACTTGAGGAATATATATCTAAAAGGTTATCAAGGGTAATGAGGTCCATAGGTGAACCCAGGTGAAATTCACAGTGGCTGAAACTGGATGTGTACCCTTGCTGCATGATGAGCTTACATCTAAAGAAGACCTCAGCACATAATAGCTACCAGAGGGTAACTCTGTTCCTTCTGTTTCTAGTTTGCATGAAAGGAAACACAGGCTTATGAACTGTTAGGAACTGAATTAAATCAAATTGTAGCCAAAAGACTCAAAGGTAAAATGAACCTGAGCTGTAAGAGTAACAGCTAAGGAGAAGATGGAAGACTCCTACAAATATACCAGTATGCAACATATTTACAACACACTTTTAGAATCATAGAATAGTTTGGGTTGGAAGGGACCTTAAAGATCATCTGGTTCCAACCCCCCTGCCATGGGCAGGGACACGTTCCACTACATCAGGTTGCTCATAGACCCATCCAACCTGCCCTTGAACACTTCTAGGGATGGGGCATCCATGGCTTCACTGGGCAACCTGTTCCAGTGCCTCACCATCCTCAGAGCAAAGCATTTCTTCCTTTTATCTAATCTAAATCTACCCTCTTTCAATTTAAAACTGTTACCCCTCCTCCTGCCACTAGAAGGCAGGTATGCTGACCTGAAATAATAGGAATAATTTGATTACTGCTTATGCCCTCCTTGTTAAAACTTGCTGCATAGTAAGACTGGATTAGTAAAATGCCTACTATAGGTATATATTGATGTATTCCAACAGCGAAGCTGCTTAAGGAAATAGCAGAAAGGCAACACTATGCCTTTTGATGGGTAACTTTCCAATAATGAGAAAAATAATGCTGTTATTTAGCCACAAAGCAGGTACTTGCAAGTCACATGGCTGCTTTTTCCATTCTGGAAAACGAACTAATGAAAAGAACCTCACTTTTAAGTGCATTCATAGAATCATAGAATTACAGAATGGTTTGGGTTGGAAGGGACCTTAGAGTTCATCTAGTTCACCCCTCCTGCAATGAGCGGGGACATCTTCAACTAGATCAGGTTGCTCAGGCCCCCATCCAACCTGACCTTGAATATTTCCAGGGATGGGACATCTACCATCTCTCTGGGCAACCTGTTCCAATGTTTCACCACCCTCATTGTAAAAAATGTCCTCCTTATATCTAGTCTGAATCAACCCTCTTTTAGTTTAAAACCATTACTTCTTGTCCTACTGCCACAGGCCGTACTAAAAAGTTTGTCCCCATCTTTCTTATAAGACCCCTTTAAGTATTGAAAGGCTGCAATAAGGTCTCCCCGCAGCCTTCTCTTCTCCAGGCTGAACAACCCCAACTCTCTCAGTCTGTCCTCACAGAAGAGGTGTTCCAGCCCTCGGACCATTTTTGTGGCCCTCCTCTGGACCTGCTCCAACAGGTCTATGTCTTTCCTGTACTGAGGACCCCAGAGCTGAACACATTACTCCAGGTGTAATTGCTCTCCTTTGGTAGCACTGTTTACCAGGTATAGTCCAACAGGAAGAAATATTTCCAACTGATTCCCTGAATTTGTAGTTTTAATGACCTGAGGCAAGGGTCGCAATCAGGGAAGATGTGTTGTGCTCTTCATTTAGTGTCAGTTTGCGACACTAAGGTAAAATGGTTAACACTATCTGTCTCAGTCACACTTTTGTTACTTGGCAATTAGAAAAATTCTTCATATTCAGCTATTCATGAAGCATACTTCCCTGCATGATGTAGGTGCTGAGCATCAACACTGTGCTCTAAAGCAAGCACATGTGCAAACCAAGCACATGCTTGCAAGATATAAATGAAGTGCAGTTCAACTATGCCATGTTGTTCACAGATGTAAATTTAAAAAGCCTAGAAGAGGAAGAAAGTGATGAAAGTCTACACAAGGGATAAAAATAAGACTGGTACCTTCCTGGAGGTAACTGTAGGGTGATAGGTAACAGAACATCCCCCTCCCCTCTCAGCAAAATATGCCACATTTGACAACTATGACAGTTGCCTCGAGAGCTTTGAAGGGGTTGTGCTACTGTCAATATTAGTCAGATACTATGTTGTAAATCTGGCACAGTCTCCAACTGAGTTGTTAACAATATTAAACCCAAGGTAACATATTACTCACTTTCCATAAAAGCCAATGCTGATCTCTAAGTATTCCATTAGGACACACAATAAAAAAATCATGTAAATTTTAGCTGCTATGTTCTGTTCTTGTCAGGAATGTATATGAATAAGACTGTATGATACAGAAGATTAAGCAAGGCATTGCACTACTGAGTACATATTTTGTCTGTTAACATAATTACATTTTCTTCATTTTTATTTAAGTTCTTGGTGAATCTTTAGTCAGGTTTTAAAATAAGCAGCTGTCTGTCGTGTAATTTCTGTTTGAACAAATAGCTTGTATTTTTATTTTTCCAAAAGAATATGTGGTTCTTTCTTTGAGCAGATCAAAATTTGCACCTTCTGTCTTCTCTGATGGGATGCACTTCTTCAGTCTATCCCAAGAACAGCTGACAGTGATAGATATTACTGAAACAGGAACATGTCAGCTCTTCTTTCTCTTGATAAATTGCTTCTGAGAACAAAAATTTGTATTTCCTTAGCTATTAATTACTATATGTGTGCTTATTTGTAGTTCCAACTTCTCTTTCTATTCCTAAATGGCACTATATCTGTACTTGCAATTAATTCTGTGAGGCAGGTGAGAAAATATTGGTATATGGGGTCTTCTACAGACTGGGAAGGAAAAGGCGTCTTTCTGGGTGTTCTTGGCTGTCCTTGCAGATATGAGTTGGTTCACTCTAACATTACATTATTTATTTTCCTTTGCCAACAACACAGCATTTCACTGTTTATAATTCACAAAGATTACTTGATATTAACTCCACAGGGAAAGGTGTGAAAGGAAGGGAATATAGAAGAAAATAATCACAGTTATAAAGACATCCATCCTTCAACACAAGTGTGGTTTTTTGCAATGCTGACTTATCAGAATATCATCTAGAAATATGTGTTTTAATAACGTGAAGAAACCGCAACTACAGCAAGAGTAATTATTATTTTTTTCTTCTTCCCAGCTATGCATGTGGCAATTATAATTAAAACAGATGTTACCATGTATAAATAGCAAGCACATTTATTGTTCTCTTGATAACAAAAATAAGTCATCCTCTTCATACTTTGACATTTTCCTGTTTTTATTTTATTTTAAATGAACATCTGGAAATTAGCCAGCAAAGGTCAAAAAATTGTTAGGCTATGGTTCTACACTTCCATTTTTATTCAAAATAATGGACAGAATAGAGAGATGAGGAAAAAAGTAAGTCTGCTTTTCTACACACAAGATTCTGTACAGAGGACTGTGCTTTTACCACAGGCAGCAAACCTCTAACATTCAAAATACATTTATCCACCTTTCAAAACCATCTTTCATTCAGATGATTTTCTGTTAGAGGTGAAGAGAAAGAGCTTTGATTAACCTAAGCCAAGATATATTCTTCTTACTTTCTTTTCCATCCTCTCAGAAGCAGCTCCTCTTGTGTGCTACATCACAAAACAAAGGGCTTTGGCGGACTAGTGCCTCGAGAACGAAGTTTCTCTAAAGATCAGTTGGCGCCTGCAGTCTGAGTTCATGTACCTGAGGCATATGTGTAAAATGAACTCTCCAGCATGACTTGTTTACAGCTTGCATCACAGAAAGACAGTGATTTAAAATGAATGGGATAACCAAATTCCACTTTTTAAATAAGAGGTATGGCCATATATAGTCAATAATTTCTTTTGTGCTCTATTAATAAAGAAATGCATCCGCTCCAAGAATACCATTGGGAATACAGTGGTAAGAAGTCACTGAAATACCAATACAAAAGAGGAAAATTACAAGGGAATTAACCTAGTCTGTTGAATTAGCCACATGAAAGGTTAGTAGCTATTACTACCCTCAAAAACGGAAACTGGTATGATGATGTAGGGGTTACTACGTTTGATTTCTATGTGAATCTATCTTTTTGAACAGTGAAGAGTACATCTCACATCTCATATGAAAGCCTTACTAGTAATCAGGATTTTAGAAGTTTTTCCGAATCGTTTTACACTGCAGAGTTCACCATCAAGAAAGGTATTCTCTGTGATAGAGTAATTTTCAGTATAATGCTGTAGTTTAGAGAAAAGAGACAGGATTTTTTGCTTTTAACTATGCTGATGTTTATATGCTGTTTTAAATTATCACTTTCTTAAAGACTTTGCAGTTAGTGTTTTGGGTTTTTTTCAGGAAAAATTACTGTGAGCATGTGATCAAACAATTTCAAAAAAAGAGATGTGACCTTATAAGAAAATGTATCAAAACTGTGATTGGAACTTAATGACTTCAGTAACACAGGTACAACATAGACAATGTTGTTTTCCTGGATTTTTGTTTGAAAACCACGGTTTGGTTTAAGTGCTCAAAATTTTTTTCTCTCTACAGTGGTAAAATTTAAATTATTTATTAAAACGCAGATGCTTGTTTAATGTAATTTAGCACCATGCAAAAGATGATTGAAATAACACTGTACAAAGAAATGCAATGCTGATAGAGAGGAACTGTAGCCAAATCCTTACCCCAAATTTCAGATATGAAGATTGTAAGTCAAAGTTCTTCCTCTACAGAGCAGAACCACTTCACAAATATTTTAATTAGTCATTGCTTTTGTGTCTTGAAATTGTTACCTTCTTAGTTTACTTTATTTCTGTGGGTGTTTAGTTTTGGTTTTCAGCTGGATTCCCAGAGCTTCTATAATGAGCTCTTCCCATTTCAGTTAGAAAGGTGAACGAATGAGGATGCTTACAGGCTCATAAGATTGGGTCCAAGTATGCTAGTGTCCAAAGTCATGCTGCAGTTTTCACTTACCTGCTAATAGGAGGAAACAGCAATTTTCTACTTTGAATTTTTAGTGTATGCTTTTTTCCTTGTGTGGTTTTTCTTCAAAGTGGAAAAGAATACAGCAATTGTGAACTTTTGTTTACAGTATTGCATGTATAATACATTGTTATGATTTAGCCCCAGCCAGCAACTAAGCACCACACAGCCGCTCGCTCATTCCCTGACCCCTGTGGGATGGGGGAGAGAATCGGAGGAGCAAAACCAAGAAAACTTGTGGGTTGAGGTAAGAACAGTTTAATAATTAAAATAAAATAGTAAGAGTAGTAATGGTAATGATAATAATAATGATAATGATAATATATATAATATAAATAACGAGAGAGAGAAGCGAAACCCAGGGAAAGGAGGGAAAGGGGAAAAAAACCACAAGACCTGCAACCACTCACCACCTGCTGACCGACACCGCCAGTCCCCGAGCCGCGATCGCTGCTTCCCCCGGCCACATCCCCACAGTTAATATACTGGGCATGACGTCACATGATATGGAATACCCTTTGGCCAATTCAGATCAGCTCTCTTGGTTGTATCCCCTCCCCTCCCGGCTTCTTGTGCACCTGGCAGAGCATGGGAAGCTGGAAAAGTCCTTGACTAGTGTAAGCACTACCTAGCAACAACTAAAACATCAGTGTGTTATCACATTATTTTCATACCAAGTCTAAAACACAGCACTATACTAGCTACAGTGACAAAAATTAACTATCCCAGCTAAAACCATGACATACATATAGATAAAAATGTTCCCTGTGAGAAACAACTGACTTTTATCAGGAGAGCTATATAATTACTGGGACTCAGAATCCAATTGTCTTGAAAAAACTCTGATCATTTAAAAAAAATCTTTTCAAAGGAAGAGGGGTCTAAGTGTCAAAAGATTCAAAACCAAAATAATGTGTAAACAGCAAAATAAGAATTTCAAACTACAGTAAGATAAACGAGTGAATACAAACAAGGGGGATTAAACAAGCAATAAATTGTCAACTTGATACAAGGTTGTTTTATTGCCCATGAGTGATGTAAAGGGTTAGTTGTTTACTTAATTGTAAAGTAGCACAGCTGATTAGTTATTTTAAGTGCATTGAGCTAGCTGAGAAATACTGACTGTAATAATAGAACAAAAAGGGGGCAAATTAGTTTGTGTGATCTCAGCAACGCAAATGCTGGCAGAGTGGTTGACACAGGTTGACAACTAAGACAATGGAGAGCAATGCAGTAAAAAAGGAGCAGCATTCATATAGCTTACCTGCCTCCTGAATGTGAGTATATCAACTGGCAATTAATGCATATGGGTCTGAAAGAAAGCAAGAGAGGCTGAAAAAATATTGTGAAAAAGTAGCAAATTAAATAAATATTAAGAAAATGCATAGGTCCTTCATTAAGGGAATAATCTTTCTGTGTGTTGAACTGAAGTTTCTGAGACTGTCTACACTGTCTTGGTCCTGTCCAGAGTATATGCATTAAACACTTCCTGAATACTACGATGCATCTAACAACATGCTATCCCTCACATGTACTGTGAGGAAAAGAAAAAGATCCTCCACTGGCTCCTCTGATCTGGACAAGCCAGGGTGCTCCATGAAGCAGACCTATCCCATAGTGCAGGTGCAACATTAGTGTTAAAATCATTTTTTTCCCATTTCCTAGGCAGTTTCTACCTTGGAATCTCTTTCTATAGGCTGTTTCATATATGCAGTAGTATTTGTTCTCTGGTATGCATGGTCTTGCAGCTCTAGTTTCCCAAGGAGAATTATTGTTTAAATATTTTATATAATATGTTAATATAAAAGAGTATTAGAATGAATTCACTGATGAAAGGAAATCCAACTCTTTCCAAGGCCACCTAAATTTTTAATGGGACAGTGTTACAGTTTCTGTCCTTTCTGACAGAACCTGAAGTCTCCTCTGGATGGGGAGGAAGCTCAGGCTTAAAATGCTTAAATATCCCAGAGCCAGTTCTTGATTCCAGAAGTAAAAAAAGCATCTTCTGTAAGCCACTAAGTCTGTTTCCTTTGTAGGTTTGACAGATTTGTCAAACTTTTTATAGGTAGTGCCTGAATGGATAATTTGTGTCTCCACTTTGTTAGGCAGCAAATTTGGGAGTTTCTTGGTGTCTCAGCCAAAGGCTATAAAAAGTCTCCATTACTTTCACGGTGAGGACAGAAGAGATTGTCAAAAATGGTTTGTTGTGGAAACTGTCTGGGCAGCAGGCATGCTTCTTTCTGAAATTCTGTTGGGAAATGAAAAAGTTACATATTTCCTAGTTCTCAAATTGGATTCACACTTTTTATAAAGTATTCCTTGGATGGCCTCTGCTAAGGAGATGTGTAAGTACAGCCTCATTCACTTCAGTGCCTATAGGCTAAATATTGAGAGTTTGCAACTTAGTGTTTTCAGATAAATGTTTCTTAATAAACTTGTTTTTATTTTCATCAGATCTAAAACATCCTATTTTCTCTTTTCCTTCTTCTTTCCTTTCACTAGTTCTCAAATGTTAACAGCTTAGGGCTAAATTCTGTGGGTACTTGTATGGCCCACCCTTGGCAAATAATTGGCCTGGATAACCTAGTAAAATGGGAATTTGAGTAGAAATAGTATGTATGTCTGGATTGAATACTCAAAAAAGTCTGAATCCTTTTGCCTAAAACTGATCATTTTCAAGAGGAAGACTACCATCAGCAGGATTAGAAAGCAATCAGACAATTATGAGGCTTTTGATACAAAGAAGGAATTAGCCTGATAAAAAGTATAAAAACAGCATGAAAATTCATAACAGGAGGAAAACACCTTGGAGAGGAAATGACAGGAGTGAAATCTGATTTGGCACTGCCAGAAGTCGCCCTGCAGCATCACAGCCCCTGCCCAGACAAGAGGGAGCAGCCTCCCTGCCCAATGCTGTAAGGGTCCTGCCCTGGCAGGCGGCTGCTCCCTGCAGTGTAGGGACAGCAAGTGAGCACACAGAGCTGAGGTTCCCGCATCTTCTGCAGGAGGGGTGTGCAAGCAGGGCAGCCCCACTTCCAGGAGGCTGGGGGTTTACTGGCAATCCATGTGTTCTGCTAGAGAGGAGGGATGCCTATAACTGTGTGTGTGCATCTATATATGCACGTGTGTGTGTTTTGGTGTGATTAGAACCTTTGGGGATAAATTTGGGATAAGATAAAGGTGTTTATAAAATTGTAGGTGTTTAACATCCTGCCTGTAGTATTTCAGCTATTCTGTTTTATTACTGGTATTGATCCTGTATGTGTAGTTCACTGACTGCTGGATAACTGTGTGTTGTTAATACACTAAGAAAGTGTTTCAGTCCCAATCTGGTTTAAATTATGTGAACTGAGAAGTTTTTTTCCTTTGACAAATTCCAACCTGAGAACTAGGAAAACTCATTTAGTGATATCACAAAGGTCCATTGTTCAGAGAAAAAAAGAATCGTGAACTAAAAAATTATAATCTGTATTAAAAATGGTGACGTTTTCTTTATGAACTGTTTTGTTAAAAATATTAAAAAATAACATGAGGGCAAACCAGTTAAGAAAACAAAGAAGGATATCATCAGTATAACTTACCACTGGTCACTGTAGTCTTTCCTATTGACTGTAGTCTTTCCTACTGTAGTACAACAATGAAGAAAAATACATAGCATAAAGTGATGATTCAGCACATTGTTCGCAAATGTAAGAGTTTCTCCGCATGTTGATAACTTGAAATACCTGGGTCTGTCTGTAGCTCTGTTAGTGATAATGACTCTAGGGAATCTCATTTACATCAAGGTCTATTTTTTCCTCATACATATCTAGGGAGAAATTCTTAAAACAACTTCAGTATTTTTTAATGACATACTGAAAAGAGAATCTGCATTTTTACTTCACTTTTCAGCATATCTTTAGAGCCTACTTGTTCATTTTGCTTTATAGCAGCAAGGGGTACACTCACCGTGTGCTAAAAATCTTTAAAGCTAAGAATAATTGCCAGATGTTCCTGATAGCTCATTATCACCACCTTCAGCATTTCTTTCTTTCCTTCACTTTAATTACACTGTGATAAATTTCCAGGAGATTTTCACTAAATAGAACCTAGGTTACACTTCAATAAGGCAAGATGAAAATATTATTAATCACTTAAGTTGATCATTATAATATACACTTGTCCTGCAGTAATCTGCACTTCGCCACTTATATTCATTAACATGCCATAAATGTTTGACCCATTATAGAAAGAGTCCCAAAACAAAAAAGAGACAAGATAACACACAGTTCTTAAAGTACTGCTTTTGATTGAGTTTTCCTCGAAGCGTTAACACTTTTAAGTTATCTGAGCACATGAGAAAGTTTAGCTGTTTCCAAAACAGTTTGCTGAACCTTTCTTTCAGATTCCCTACCTTATTTTAAGGTGCTAGCTACTACAGTTAATAGAGACAATTGCAACAAAATGGCAGTATAGAAACATTTGTACATATGCAGGGATTGACCAGAAACCTCAGCTCTGGATGCTGACAAAAGATAAATAATTGTGAGTGAAACAACAGCTTAAGGTGTCAAAAAGAATGCCCAGTTTTTTCATCCTTTAATCTCTTTTGGCTATATACACTACTGAAGAAAACAATAGGATATATTTACAGTATTAGGTCCGTGCTTAAGCTAGATCTTGACCCTCCTCCCAGTGCACAAATACAGCCATATATCCTGTCCCTCATTGGCTCAAAACTCAAATTCTTAATGGTTTTTATTAAAAGTACTGTTGAAATTTAAAAGCAATATAATCACTTTGTTATTAAGGTAACCTTAGTAACTGTATACACTCTAAAAATTAAAGCCACGGCATTCAAAGTTTTAGTTCATGGCAATGGCTCCCTAGGAAAGAAAAAGAAAATGTCACATATCAATCAATTTTACATCCATCATGTAGGTCCATCATGACTTTAACGCTGCAAAAATAGAGCAGAAATGCCATTTAGTTGAGGCAATTGGGGAGCCAGTGCAGGTACCATTGCTCCCCCCTCATTATCACTTCAAAGTGAATGACTAAAATGACTATACACTGCCTGTGTCCAATGCTTAGAAAACTATTTCTGTCAGAAACAGACAAGGATTTTTTGTCTCCTGAGTCTTCATACTGAGGCTGGAGAGAACAACTGAAAAAAGCTCTTTGGTAAGTGAAACAGTGAACAGCTTCCTCTGGCCCACCAAATACTTCACTTGACTTTGCTTCCTTGATTTAGATATGTAAATGGAGATGTACCAGAGGAGTGCTTGTTTTCTTGAAGTCACCTGAGCAATGCTACCTGAGGTACTCAAAGCACTTTATGTATCAGTGAAGACCCAGTTCAAAACAAGATGTTCCATCACTCTGTTCATCTTGCCTGGGTAATCGGTATCTACACAGTGTCCCCAGGTATTCCCACTTTCCCTTTTCAAGCTTATTATTTTGCCTCCATACTCTGATCCTGTACACCATCAGCCTTTCTCCCAGGATCCCAAAATACAACCCTTCCCCCAATATTGCCAGTTCATTTATTTTCAATAACTAAGAATATTATCTCAGACCAAAGAGAAAAATCATAACCAGTTGCACAATTCCTAGATCCTCTGACTTTTTTTGGTGGTTTTCAATTAATAGATAGGCCAAAGTGATAAAAGAGATATTACTTAATGGACTTTCAAAATATTTATTGAGCTAAATTTTCAAGTCCTGCCATGAATTGTCATAATCTAATCCAATCACCACTTAAACATTAATGCTGAAATGGGGTATCCTGAAAACATCAGGAATGTTATTCTCCTCAAATATTCACTGCCAAATGAGCTATTATATATCAAACACAAGCAAATAATGGATGATATAAGAAATATGAGCATGTAAGTGGTTTCTTTGTTTCTGTTGAAATAAAAAATGTTAACTAATCAGAAATTTAGCAAAATTAATTTTTATCAAAAGATGAGTATAGGATAAAATAGGGAGTGGACAGTCAGAGGAAAGTTAGAGATATTCAAGTTGTCAGGATCTGATGAAGTGCTCCCTGGAGCACTGAAGGAACAATGTGATGCAGTGTCTGAACTGTTAGCAATTAGTAGTGAGACTTCTTGGAATAGGAGGAAGGTCTCAGAGGACTGGAGAAAGGCAAATATAGTACCTATATGAAAAAGGGCAGAAAAGCAGGGTCAGTAGAATTATAGACCACTGATTCTGATTCTGTGTCCAGAAAAAAATACCTGAATAAATTATGAAATCAATTATAAGCTTATAGAGAATAAAGAATGGTGGCAGTGGGGGAAAGAGCTCAAGCTGATGTATTTAGACCAAATAGTAGAAACCCATTTAATTTATTTCTTTGACAGGATAACTATGTTATTGGAAAAAGAATAATCAGTAGAGGGGTTATATCAACACTTCAGAAAGGCTGTTGACATTGTAACATATGGCAATCTCTTGAATAAAAAGGGGGGGAAATGACTGAAATGTCAGAGTAGGTATGTAATTAAATGAAAAATCACACTCAAAGACTATCTACATGTAGTTTACAATCAAGCTGGAGAAACTACATTTTTTGAAAGGTTTACTTAAGGGTCAGTCTCTACATATTTTTGTTACTGACCTGGTTGACTGAAGAGACAATACATATATTGCATCTGCTGTTGTTAATGAATTTCGAACATTCTGGAGGGCAGCATCGAAGTCCAAACACTTCCTACCTAATTGGAGAAAATGTCCAAAATCAACAATATGTACTTTAGTAAGCACTAGTACAAAAAACTAGACTGTAGAAAGTTATAGTCAAAATGACTAATAGAAATGTTGTTCTAACCAGAGAGTTGAAATTAAGATGATGTTGGACTTAGAATGGATTGCAAACTGCACGTGAGACAAGAGTGTGCAAAACAAGATGATGCAAAAAAACCGAAATCTTAATCTGCAGTGTAATCTGTAGGAGTGTTGAATAAGAACCATAGAAAGTGTATGATTTTCTATTCTATTTGTCCCAAATAAGGCTTCTAGTGGTGTACTGCATCTGCTTTAGGTTGCGGCATTTATAGAAACACAACTGATGGAAGTCCATATAAGAGGAACAACCCAAATGAAAATATTCAAAAAATAAGACCTATCAGAAAGGTTGAAGGAATGTAATTTATCTTGAAACAAAAAAGGAAAAGGGATAGAGATGGTGATAATGGTCATCTAGCATATAAAATATGGTCAAAAAGAGGATGATGGCAAGTTATTTAACATATCTGTCCAGGGAAGGATAAAAAAAAAAGAGTTTAGCTTGTAGAAAAGAGGAATTAGATTAAATATTAGGAAAAAAGTGGTGGTTTTTAATGCAACAGGTGGCAAAACAATAGAAAAAGAAACCTAGGGAACATCTAGGTTTAGAAGGTTTTGGCAAGTTCAGCAAACATCTATTAGTCATTACCCAAAGACTACCAAATACACTCTGTTCTGAAAAAAAAACATCTCTAAAACATCCTTTGAAGTCTTGGCTTTCTTTTCTACACCTGATGCTGCCATTTTGCTATTGATATTTTGGAAAATCCCAAGTTGTTTCCAGTAACCTCAAGATTTATTTTATTTATTCTTCAAATCTTGTACATTTTAGTGATCAAAAGTCCATGTGAGATAATAGTACTTTATTTCAGCATCATTGGTAGCTTTCCAAATGTTATTTTATGCTCTGGAGAAACACTCAGAAAGGCATGAACCTAGAGGTCAGCTTCAGTAATAAAATATAGAAAAAATTGTTGAAGAAATCATCTAGGTTGCAGAGTTTAATACATTAGCAGTGTCTGATCTGTTGGTTTTGTTTGTCAGTCTGCATTTTTTTCTCTCTATCACCTATTTTGCTAGACAAGTAAAACAAAGGTTTAATTGCTGTGGATCATTTGTTCACTTGTACAAGCAAGGAATTGATGTTTACTTCCAGAAAAATGTCTACAAAATGATAAATCTCAAATTCTTAAGATCATTCTTAGTCTAAAAGTTCTGCCTCAATCCTTCCCAGAACTTTTAATGTCTTAGGCCTTATCAGACTTCACCACCAACAGGAAACTAAGTTTCCTTGCCTACTATAATTTCACATAAAAAACAACTGCCAGGAGGGTATATAGGCATGCATCATGTGATTCCAATGAATATTGCTCCATTCTTTGTGAATACAGGTATATATACCCTCATTTGTAATGATTCAAAGATGAAGATTCATTAATCAAAGTTGAGATATAAGGGAGTGGAAAATTAATTCTATATGTCAGTTGAAAATTAATTATATATGCATCTATAATAATACTTTATGTACTTTTGCTTAACAGTGTGCTAATACTGTAGTTCTTCCATGAAAATATGTTTGATGGAATAGAGCACTGTCAGAAAAACGCAGATTTGACTCTGATTGTGAAATGCTAAAACAACAATTTATTTATCAAGAGATGCAAATCTGTATGTATGTTTATTAATTTCTAAAACTGTTTCTCAGAGACTTAAAATTAAGCAGAGCACTGCAGAGTCTGCATCCAATTTGTTAAGGTACATAGGCAGATGACTAAGCCCTGGCCTGAAGTTTAGCTAAGCGAACGGATCATGAGAAACTGCTGGAGATAGGAGTAAGAAGCTGCTATGGGTCTCGTTATGAGAAACGGTTGGATTTCACAGATGTTTAAAGGGAAGTGAGGTGAGAGGCAGCCAAACCCCATGGGTAATTGAGAGAACTGGAGATCTATTGGGGAGTGAAATCCTTCAACACCAGTGTGGCCTTGGCAATCATAACCTGCAAGGATGGCTTGATTGGCTATGTTACTGTATCTCTCATAACCTGTGAGGCTGGAATGCCCTAGGTAACTGTATCAGAAGTAGCAGTTTGGGGTATGGATGCAGCAAAACTATGACTATTTAATTAGGGATAGACTTCTTACCTGGGAGGAAACAAGGATGAAAGAAGGGAAAGATCATCATGGATGGAGGAAGAACAAGAATGGGAAGTGCAGAAGAAGGAAGATGAATGGGACCAGGTGAGTGAAAGCAAGGTGCAGATCAATTCACTTACCTGGTTGAGCCCTGCACCTGACCACTGCAGGCTGTCTTGCTTTCTTATTAAAATCCACTCTCAACAATTTTCTTTGTGAACTGCTGTGACCTCTCTCTGTTCTGCATGTGTGCTTGTATGCATACATGTGTCTTTTTTGCTATCAAACTTTGAGCTGGGCTAGCCAGCAAGTCAGAGGAGGCACTCAGAAAGACCCCAGATCTGAGCCAGTGGTTGGGTAAAGGGATGGGGATCTGTGCAGGGATATGCAAAGACTTGGAGTATGTGGCAACTTTCCAGGTGTCTGTGAATGTGGCTGTGTCTCTGTGAAGCAAAAGATTTAGGGTGGGTGTATTCTTCACGAAGTAAACCTAAACCCTGATCAGCCAGAGAGGAGGAAAGGGTCTGTGCTGTCTATGTTGGCCATGTTTACGCGGTGCCAGTAAAAACACTGCTCTCTGTTTATGTTGGTTTCTATGGCTGGCCATGTTTCCACCATGTGTGAGGGGGTGGATGGGCACCTACCAGGAATACACACCACTGTTGGCTGGACTCAGGAGCCACAGCAGCCTGGCTGTATCATATTGGGTCTGGATGAACCTTGGGGTCTGAGATAAAGTTGACTCTAGAGGACCAGGAAGGAGAATTTTCCTTTGTCCCAAAGCCCATGAAATTGGCTTCGCTTAATAGTGTCAGTATGAGGATGTTCAGGAAATATGCTGTCCAATAGCTTTCTTGATCTGCTGTGCACTCAGATTGTACAACCTCACCATATATGCCTCACCTTTATCACACAGAGCACAAGGGAATAAATGAAGCTTTTGCCAGTTTTATTATGCACAAAATACTTTTATTGGAAACTCTTGGATATACATGTATGTTTGTTTTGCACTCGGCGGAGGAGGGATTAAGATGAGAGAGAAGGAGACAGTGCAGGGTTATTTCTGGATATGAGTAAGAAAGGCTTAACAGCAAATGGCTTAGTAAGATAGCTGTTTTAATAAGACAGAATAAGAAGAGTTACATGGATAACAAGTAAGTCTTATGTCCCTTCAGACACTGGGAACAGGCGCAGCACAGCACAGCACAGGCCTGGATTGTTTAGTGGGTCACTGACTCCTTGGTGTGCAGCGGTCTCCCATTCAGGGTCAGCACATCCCACCCTTTGATCCATATACAGTTTACCTTTCCCAAAGTTCTTATAAATTACAGATTGTATTACTAACATATGGGCTTTTCAAGACCTGAGTGCAAGGCCCAATAGAACAGACATGGCCTGTTCAAGATCACTAACTCCTTGAATACAATGTCTTCTGCACAGCCCCTGATACAATGTTCAACATGTGTTTGAATATGTTTAAGGTCACCTGCAACTTCTCATACATTTCATAGAACAGAATCATAGAATTATTTAGGTTGAAAAAGACCCTTAAGATCATCAAGTCTAACCATTAACCTAAGACTGCCAAGTTCTTCACTAAACCATGTCCCTAAGCACCACATCTACACATCTTTTAAATATCTCCAGGGATGGTGATTCAACCTCTTCCCTGGGCAGCCTGTTCCAGTGCTTGATAACCTTTTCAGTGAAGAAATTTTTCCTAATACCCAATCTAAACATCCCCTGGCACAACCTGAGGCCGTTTCCTCTTGTTCTATCGCTTGTTACTCGGGAAAACAGACCAACACCCACCTCGCTACAACCTCCTTTCAGGTAGTGGTATAGAGAGATAAGGTCTCCCGTCAGCCTCCTTTTCTCCAAGCTAAACAACCCTAGTTCCTTCAGCCACTCTTCATAAGACTTGTTCTCTAGACTCTTCACCAGCTTCATTGCTCTTCTTTGGACGCCCTCTCCTCACCACCAAAACTCCCATAACAATATCCCACAGCAATATTCCCAGTATTCCAATAATCCCCAAATGGCATTGACCACACGCTGAAAAAATACCTTCTGTGCAGCTTAGACTAATATTGATGGGCTATATCCACAAGAATATTTTGCTTGAGATGGTTTTTCAGAAAATATTCATTTCTAGGCTACATCCTACTGCTTTTACGCATTTTGCGATAGTAAACTTACTGACACTCTGGTGCAACTTACATTAACTTTACAGTTCTTCAGAATTCTTCTCTCTCAGGTACAGGAAAGACAATGCCACAATGAACATTTGCAAAGCAATTGTCAAAATAAAATTCTTTGCTTATTCCTGTGGCAGTTCTAAATACCCTTTCTAGAGCTATAAATGACAAATATAAGGCATTAAGGAACTTGTGACTATTTCCATCAGTTATACGACAACACATCTTTTGCCAGCTTCCTGGAATGGGCTGGAGGATGCAGCCATAAGAAAAAGACAATCCAATAATTCTCTTCTGGTCTGTTTTGGGTGCTCTGGTAACTGATAATGATTATAAAGCATGCATGCATAACTCTGGACATCCAGATGAACAATTTTGGAGTAGAATTTCAAATAGATTTAATCAGTTCTATAGCTAAACCTTGATTAAACTAAGCTTTGAGTAAATAATTAAATACAAGAAAATCTTACATTCTTTGGCACTGAAAGTAGAAGCTACTCTTCAAATAGAACTGATAGGCATTTTATATATCAAGTACAAATAGATAAAAGACTGTGTGTGAGACAGTAATAAATGTATGACATGATTGTTGAGGTGCTGAGCATTTTTACTACATGTCCAATTCTAAAACCCCACAAGGCAAATGGTAATTTCTAAAGAAAGATCTAGTTAATTAGGTGAAGAGTAAGAGTATGCATGCAATGCCTGTAGAAGGGTCTGCTGATGTTCAAAAGAAAAGATAAAAATAATTTATTTGTAATGATGTAATTATTTTTCTAAGTTGCGATGAAGAAGTTTTCTAAGTTGGATGAAGAAGCCAACAACAAGAAGTAAACAACAAAAAGGAAAGAAAGCTATATGGTAAAGGTACAAATGAAAGGAACTGAAATATTTATTCCTTACAGCAAATTTCCATCAGAAAATGCAACTTGAGAAGGGAATGTATTTATAGGCTTCATATAATCTAATTACGTCAGATGTTACATCAATAAAGAGAACAATATCAGGAATGAAATCACTGTTTCTGTTCACCTTAAGACAGAATTTTTTCTCCCAAGAAATTTACATTTTTGAACTAACTGCAACATATGGTACTGTAGCCATAAAACTGTTTAAATATGCTCACAATGTCAGCTGAAAGAGATTGGCAGTGATTTAATTTTAAGAACTGCCATCATATTCCAGGAAAATTTCTAAAAAATTAACTCTCTTGACAGAAAAAAGTCCTTGAACACTACTACACAAAACTACTACATAGACAGTATTATGCATTTCTCACTATAATTTACTAAATTGTTTTATAGAACTTCATTTTCTGTTTACAAACATTCCTCTTCCTAGTTGATTCACTTAGTGATGTCACAACTCACTGTTTGTAGTATTATCACAATTGTTTCCACGGAGGTGGCCTGTGATACCACCAGCACTGACATTTAAGGAAAATTACTCAGGAGGGAAATGCCTACGGATCATTGATCTATATACTCATAAGAGAGATTAGATCAGAGCTATAGCAGATGCAAATCAAAAATAGTGGGTGCAAAAGTTATCACTTACTACAGTAATTGTATTACTTATTATGTCTCTGTGTCTGCTGCTGTCAATTTATCACAGTCTCAGCACTGAATACTTAAGAAACATACCCAAGAAACATACCCATATCATCACTGTGATAGCTTTATGAAGATCTTTAATCTATTTATAATTTATTAATCCAATGTCAATCGAGCACAAAGGTTGCATCATACAACCTTTACGATACAGATCAGAGCTACTGCAAAAAGTATTACAGCTAAACTAAAGGATAGATTCCTAAATAACTGTGAGGACAGAGGTCTAAAGGCTATCTGCAGTTAAACAAAGATCAAACAGTGTTTTGGAAGGTGCAGCCATAACCACTGGATTTATTTTTTTTCCAAAGTAATAGTATTTAAGCTCCATTGGAGATCAAAATTCTGAATGTCAGTCCCGTGTCAGAGCATTTGCCCTCTTAGCTAATCCTGTTTTTACTAAAAACCTAGCTGTATACCCAAGGATAGTAGACAACCTTATCCTATGCCACAGTTGTAAATTGATATACTGATACTGCTCTTACTTCCAGTGTGCTTTCTGTAGTGTTCCCTGGGTTTAATATATTATTAAATATAAATTCAGCTACAAGCTTAGTATTTTTAAATATAGAAAACTTATATTCACTGCAAGTCAAAACCTTTCTCTTCATCTTTTCATCTCCTCACTGAAGGCAAGAGGTCCCAGCCAAATGGTCTTCAATTAAAAACAATCTGAAGTCCTAAACAGTCCTAAACATGATTGGTAAATGATCTCCCTGTCCTTATCTCCTCATTGTGCTTACTGTATCAGATGAACTTTTTGTTATATTTTATCCTCCTGGCCTGTTGATGGTGGGCAAGTGAAAAAGCAGCTTGGTGGGCATCTGGCAGCCAGCATGGTCAACCCACCACAGAGGTTTCACATTATCACAGACCAGACCCTGTCTCCTCTACAATTATCCAGAGCTATTCAGGAAAATTTCAGTCCTCAGAAGGACTGTCTGGCCTTCACTGTCAGTTTTCCAAGTCAAATGGTGAAAACTATATTCAGATATGAAAAATATTTTTATTTTTTTTTAATTGAGAAGAGAAGGCTTCTGGGAGATATTATTTTGGTCTTTCAATATATGAAGGGGGTTTATAAGAAAGATCATAGACTCATAGAACAGGTTGGGTTGGAAGGGACCTTTAATGGTCATCTAGTCCAAGCCCCCCCTACAGTGACCAGGGACATCTTCAACTAGATCAGGTTGCTCAGGGTTCCATCCAACCTGACCTTGAATGTTTCCAGGGATGGAGCATCTACCACCTCTCTGGGCAACCTGTTCCAATGTTTCACCACTCTCATTGTAAAAAATGTCCTCCTTATATCTAGTCTGAATCTACCCTCTTTTAGTTTAAAACTTGCTCACAAGAGCAAAGTAGAGGGCCAGAATAATCTCCCTCGTCCTGCTGGCTACACTTTTGAGGTAGCCCAAGATACAGTTGACTTTCTGGGCTGTGAGCACACATTGCCGGCTCACACCCAACTTTTCAACCATCAGTACCCTCAAGTCCTTCTCCGCAGGGCTGCTCTCAATCCCTTCATCCCCCAGCCTGTATTGATACTGGGGGTTGCCCTGACCCAGGTGCAGGACCTTACACTTGCCCTTGTTGAACCTCATGAGGTTCACATGGGCCCACTTCTCAAGCTTGTCCAGGTCCCTCTGGATGGTATCCCAACCCTCAGGTATGTCCGCACCGCTCAGCTTGGTGTCATCTGCAAACTTGCTAAGGGTGCACTCGATCCCACTATGTCATTGATGAACTGAACAGTACTGATCTTCATCTGGACATTGAGCCGTTGACTATTACCTGCTGACTGTGGCCATTCAACCAATTCCACCAGACAGTCCATCCATCAAATCCATATCTCTCCAATGTAGAGAAAAGGATGTTGTGGGGAACCGTGTCAAAGGCCTTATAGAAGTTCAGATAGACAACAACCATAGCTCTTCCCTTGTANCACTTCTCAAGCTTGTCCAGGTCCCTCTGGATGGTATCCCAACCCTCAGGTATGTCCGCACCGCTCAGCTTGGTGTCATCTGCAAACTTGCTAAGGGTGCACTCGATCCCACTATGTCATTGATGAACTGAACAGTACTGATCTTCATCTGGACATTGAGCCGTTGACTATTACCTGCTGACTGTGGCCATTCAACCAATTCCACCAGACAGTCCATCCATCAAATCCATATCTCTCCAATGTAGAGAAAAGGATGTTGTGGGGAACCGTGTCAAAGGCCTTATAGAAGTTCAGATAGACAACAACCATAGCTCTTCCCTTGTACACTGATGTAGTCACTTCATCACAGAAGGCCATTAGGTTGGTCAGGCAAGACTTACCCTTGATGAAGCCATTTTGGATATTTTAAATCACCTTCCTGTCCTCCATGTGCCTTAGCATAGTTTCTGGGAGAATCTGTTCCATGATCTTCCCAGGCACAAAGGGGAGGCTGACAGGTCAGTAGTTCCCAGGGTCCTCCTTTCTACCCTGTTTAAAAATGGGTGCAATGTTTCCCTTTTTCCAGTCACCAGGGTCTTCACCTGACTGCCATGACTTTTCAAATATCACGGAGAGTGGCTTGACAACTACATCAGCCAATTCCCTCAAGACACAGGGATCCATCTCGTCAGGTCCCATAGACTTATGTATGTTCAGGTTCCTCAGGTAGTCACAGACCTGATCTTCTCTTACTGTGGGAGAGGCTTTGCTCCCGCAGTCCCCGTCTTCTGGTCCATCCACTCAAAAGGTGTGGGAAGAGGGGTTGCCAGTGAAGACTGAGGCAAAACAGTGGTTGAGTACCTTAGCCTTCTCCTCAGCCTTTGTTACCAGTTTGCCAGTCTTGCGCATTGGGGGGTACACTTTTCTTTGCCTTCCTTTTCTGGTTGACATACCTGTAGAAGTCATTCTTATTATCCCTTCTGTCCTTTGCCAAATTCAGCTCCAGCTGTGCCTTGGCCTTCCTGACCCCATTCCTACACAACCGGGCTATGTGCTTATACTCTTACCAGGATACNCAGGGATCCATCTCGTCAGGTCCCATAGACTTATGTATGTTCAGGTTCCTCAGGTAGTCACAGACCTGATCTTCTCTTACTGTGGGAGAGGCTTTGCTCCCGCAGTCCCCGTCTTCTGGTCCATCCACTCAAAAGGTGTGGGAAGAGGGGTTGCCAGTGAAGACTGAGGCAAAACAGTGGTTGAGTACCTTAGCCTTCTCCTCAGCCTTTGTTACCAGTTTGCCAGTCTTGCGCATTGGGGGGTACACTTTTCTTTGCCTTCCTTTTCTGGTTGACATACCTGTAGAAGTCATTCTTATTATCCCTTCTGTCCTTTGCCAAATTCAGCTCCAGCTGTGCCTTGGCCTTCCTGACCCCATTCCTACACAACCGGGCTATGTGCTTATACTCTTACCAGGATACCTGTCCCTGTTTCCACTGCCTGTGCATTTTCTTCTTGTCCTTTAGGTTGACGAGCAGGTCTCAACTTATCCATGCCAGTCTCTTTCCTTCCTTTTCTGATTTCTTACACCGGGGATCGAGAGATTTTGTTCTCTCTGGAAAGCATCCTTAAAGATCTGCCAGCTCTGTTCTGCCCCCTTGTCCCTGAGGGCAGATTCCCAGGGGTCCTATTGACTAAATAGTTGAAAAGCTGGAATTTTGCTTTCCTAAAATTCAGGGTCCTGACTTCACCTGACTCTTTGTCTGACCCATATCCCTCAGGACTACAAACTCTACCAGTGCATGATCACTGCAACTTAGGCTGCCTCCAGTCTTTGCTTCACTGATTAGCTCACTTGCATTGGTGACCAACAGGTCCAGTACCGCATCCCCTGAGGCAGGGCTGTCTAATACCTGGCTTAAGAAATTATCCTCAGTGCACTCCATGAGTCTCCTGGATTGCCTACAGCTCACTGTGCTACTTTTCCAGCAGATGTTGGGGTGGTTGAAGTCCTCCAGCATGATGACAGCCTGTGAGCGCGATGCCTCCAGTAGCTGGAGTAAGAAGGCTTCATCAATAGGCTCCCCTTGATCACACAGCCTGTAGTAAACACCAACCGCAAGGTTCCTTTTGTTGCCTCAGTCTCTAATTGTTACCCATAAATTTTCAACCTGCTTGTGGCTATTCTTCAGAGAGAGCTCTTCAAGAAAGACTTTTTACCAAGGCCTATAATGACAGGCAGGACAAGGGACAATGGTTTTAAACTGAAAGAGGGTAGGTTTAGACTGGGCATAAGGAAGAATTTTTTTACAATGAGGGTGATGAGACACTGGAACAGGTTGCCCAGAGAAGCTGTGGATAACCCATCACTGGAAATGTTTAAAGACATGTTGGACAGGTCTTTGAGAAAACTGATCTAGTGAAAGATGTCCCTGTCCACAGCAAGGGGGTTGGACTAGATGGTCCCTTCCAACTCAAACCATTCTGTGATTCTGTGATTCTATGATTAAGGATCATACCTTGCTCATGGAAAAGCATAAATAGAAGAATGTCCAAATTTACTGAATAAATAGATGAATGTCAACACAGCTGTATTTCCAGTATTGTCTGTCTGTTTTTTTCTTTTGGATTCAGTGCATCATGCACAATTTTTTTCTTAAAAAATAAAAAAGAAAACAAGTGTATAAAAGTTTTTCTTTAAACAGATGGCAACTTAAATTATATAGCATAAGACTGCTCATGCATGTTACTACAGACTACCCACAGCAAACCTCCCCCTGAGCCCGGCGGACTTGGAAGAATGTAAAATAAGGTTGACTTAAATATGTGTCACATTGTGTTCTACAGGAAAACCAAATGCATGAGTCTATCAGGAAAAAAACTCTCAAAATCAAAAAATTTCTTTTTAAATAACTGAAGGCTCCCATTATAAAAAATAAAAAGCATTTCTAAAATGGTATTATCTTAAAAATCTGTAAAGTCAAGTGGGTCTGTCCAAATGATTCTTATCATATTTAATTTTTCTCCTTAAAAGCCTTTTAATCTTACAGGAACTCACTATTCCAATTCTGAATGGAGAAAAGTCTCTTCAATTAATGTTTATTAATAAATCAAAGTTAATGGATGCCTAATGTTTTGCCTTATCTCATTCTCCTACCAATCAGCAGCCTAGTTTTACACAGCCAGAAAAACAAGAGAAAGTAAATTATATTTTGCTGCTTTATCTAATAAAATTTTAATCATCCTGCCAATACCAGAAGTGTGGATAAAATGGATATAGGTAATGTATCAATCAATAGTTATAAATTCAAGAAAGGTAAAGTCCATAGACCCCATGCTGAGAATTACAAAACAAAATGGACTTATGTATAAAATGAATGGCTGCAGTAGACAATATAAAATAATTGTTTTCATTGAAACACTATATTTATACTGCCAGAAAACAAAAGGAAAAAAAAAAATAAAATTATTTTAGTGGATACTTTGTATCACCTCCAAACCACTCCATCCAAAAAATTAACAGTAAACTTCAGAAGTTCATAGAGTATCAGTTTAGGCTTTCAGTGTATGGCTGGGTAAAGACAGCAGTCTACTGATAAGTTTCCAGAATTCTTAGGCTCAAAAGGTATTTTAAGAGATAGGAGCCCTGTTGTATAAGTGAACAAGTATTTTAATGAAATAGCTGTGCACAAATCACAGACCAAGCAGTGCAGCTTGATTGGCTTTTGAACAGAGGTAAAGTCTCCAAAGAAGAGAAATAAGTTATGTACAATATTTACAGAAGAAGCATATGATATTCTTTGCTCTCTTGCACTGAACTAACAACCTTAGTATAGACAAAGTACAGACACCAATAACAATAAGGGCAAGGTGACATTTTGGATATGACAATTATTCAATAGCAAAAGCAGTGAAGTGAATAGAGTTCTACAGGGCAATAATATGAATTGTCCTTATATTGATATTTCACAGATGTTCCATCCTCATGACAGGAAATTTTATTTTGATTGTAACCTATGCCATTTACATTATATTTTTAGAGTTGAATATAAGAAAATTTTAAATTTAATTAATGTACTTTACAGCCATTGCTGATGGAACATGCCCTCCTCTTTATTTTTTTCAAACTCCCATAGTAATACTGGCATTTGAAACCATCTACATTTTTACTAAATTGTTGTCATTTGGTGTGAGGCTTATTCCATGGCACTTCATTCTCCTTAAAAACACATGCAATCTGAAGTAATCTCCTGAACTATTTCTAGAGTTGCTAGAGGGAGACGTGCTTGCTTGTTCATGTATGCTGCTACATCTCAAACCAAACTTTGGGTTGATTCTATTAGAATCTAGATACCACTTGTACCTTTGGTGACTGCCAGAGTACCTGCTGAATCAAACCTACTAGCCTTCTATGTAGAAAAACTTGGGTGTTTTCAGAAGGCAGTTCATTACAGGTATGGTTAAATTCCCATACGTTTTACAGAGTGTTGTGCTTTCAAACAGTCCTATATTCTCATGCCATACCCAGGGCATGCAACAGGTGCCAGGTGGCCAGGAGGGTTAGGGTTCACTGTCTGTATGTATGGACACAACCACTCTCTGGTTCCCCCAACTCTGGAGAGAACACAGATACCTCAATTAAGTTTTACTTCTGATTTTTAGATGGAGAGAGTTAAGTGAGATACAACCTTCTACATATGAAATATACATTTCTGAAAAAATAAAACAATAGGCCAAATTCTTGGGCTCTATTTCCATGTTTCCAGCAAAGTAAACATGTCTAGTTTCCAGGTGAGCATGGTCTAAACTGGGGAAGAATTTGGAAGACAAAAACCATAGAAATGCTCCCTTACTTTAGGTCCTCCATTGACAACTATTTAGTTGGAAGTGGGCTCATACACAGTTTTTGCAACATGATATTTATTTAAAAGCTTTCAAAGAAATGCTGTGAATTACACATACAGGAGAGAAATTGCTTTGTTTCACCCTCTCAACATACAAATTATGCTACTTACACTCACACTGATTTGCCAATGTCTAACTTGGTGTGACTGCTGCTAACTACTGTGATAAGAGCTGAGTAACTTTTTTTCAGGTAATAGTTTTTTATAGAAAATTGGAGAGAAGGGTAGATTTTTGATGAACTTGTGAAATCAGAGGTTGAATAATCTCAGTCAAAAATGTTTTGACAGAAATTGAGTGGTCATATCACTGTAGTATTTATTGTAGTTAAAGGACACTTTCATTTCCAAAACTGTGATCAAAATGGGTTGAGGACGTGAGCTCCACTTTTTACAAACATATAAAAAACCTTCTGATTTGTATTTAATCCCTTTTATTATTTTTTTTTTAAATTTCATAAATGACCAAGTGAAATAGACCCAAAAAAGATTTTAGTGTCCAATTAAGTATGTGATTCTTACCTAATATGTTTCTGTTACTTTTTAATTTTTAAACAAAATAAATTAGAAAGCAAAAAAGCATCAGGCAGAATTGTTTCAGATTATCCAAAACTTTATTTTTTCAGTAAAACAGATAATTAAAAAATCCCCAAAGCAGTCACAATTATAGAGATTGATACTGAGTATGCCTTAGTGTACAGGTGCTGATCTAGCACAGCAGTTTGAGCTATGCATCGTTATGTCTGTACTGTTAACAGAAGGAAGGACAGTCCTGGCCCTGAAGCCAGATGGCCTCTGTTGGATTACACCCATTTGCTAAGGGCTACACCCTTCTAGAGCACACTGGCTGTGTCCACACTGGTGACCTTTGGCACCTTCGCGTTCCTTATCTCAGGCTCATAAAAGCAGAAGAACTGCTGAAATAATATGTATAGGTATAATGACAAAATTTTGGTAGAAACGTTTGTATGAAGTAAGAATAGATTAGAGTTGAAAAGAGAAGCTAAGGGAATAAGCAGAATTCCATTTCTAAACTTGAATCAAACCTATTGAAATGCTTTACAAAGGAAAGAAATATCCATATCCCTGTGGAACAAATGGAGGAACTGAACACCTAAAGGAAGGCCTGTGGCAATACTGGAAATAATTTTTCTGCTATGAGGAATGCTGGAATACTTATAACCCACAGGAGAACTTACTGTTAGGATAATTTCCTCAAATGAACTTGTTGCAGGCAACATATTAAACTTGTTTTAATCTGATTCCATCTCCATTACAGAAAAGTAAACAATGCTTCATCTAACATTTCAGTTTTAATTCCAGTACTCAAATAATCCTAAATAATAATTAACTGCAAGCTGCACCAGCATTTGTGTCACCTTTGCATGTCACCTTGGGTCTATGCTCCAATCTTCCACTGAATATTGTTCTAAGGGATTTTTGTTTCAACGTGTCATTCCCTGATGATCAAACCTTTGATGGTTTTGCCCGCAAGTTGTGCAGGTAATGAGGATAAGAGTTACATGAGTACTTGCTTTGAAGACTGCTTCCAACTTCACAAGCTCCAAATCTAAAAAGTAAAGCTTTGGAGCTCTTGTAGTAGACTCCAAGTCAAGAGGGCCAAGGGTGTTTGGGGTGAGCACCCCTCTTTCATAGTTGTTCAGTGACACTGCATTCTTGTAGGCAATCCTCACTGAAGGTTTCCCAATCTACTATGAAGAATGCTGGGGCATCTGCCGTCACAGTATGAAGCTCATTTTACAAAGAAGTTCTTTAAATAAACGAGTGGAGAAAATGTATAAACCTTCTCTTTTCTGAGATCACTGGGTTTTAGGTGCCATTGATTGTGATTATGTTCTTTCAGAGTCTGTTTATGTGGTTTCTCATTCCTTAGGGACCTCTTTCTCTCAGGATCACTAGCTAAATGGCAAAAATGTTTGTACTACTATTTCCAAGCTCAGACAAGTAGCAATTTATATTTCAGGCAGAGGAGTTTTTATTTTGTTTCCCTATAATCTACCGTAGTGCATATCTGCTAATACTTTCCTGTTATTTTTGTTCTTGAGCTTTTACCCACAAAAGAGGAAAGGTACAGAGGACGATAGCATGCCTTCTTGTCTGAAGAATTCATTTCCAAATAAAATCAATCTTTATTGAGGTGTCATGTATTAACTAAACAAACCTCATCTCCTTTGAGATTCAGTCACGCAACCAGAGCTAGCACTAGGAGGGGTACTTTTAAGACGGGAAAACAGGCAATACATATTTTAGAATATATTATTTACGGAACTGAAAGCAAAATATATCTTTTGGCAAAAACAAAATGCTAAAATTTTAGAACAAAAATATTAACTGTTAAGCTATTACATTGAATCCTTATAATATTTTCTTTTAAAATTGTATAACTATTTCAAATTTGTTGTTGTTATTGTTGTTGTTGTTGTTATTTAGAAAACAAAGCATTTTCCACTCCCTGCCTGAAATGTTACTTCTGTTTACACTCACTCGTCTTAAGATTTAGTTCAAATGGAACACCTTTGAAGGAAAATAAAAATTTTACATTTAGGAAATTAGAATGTTGCCTTTCAGCTTATCACAATTCCCTTCTACAGTTCTTTCAATATATAGTTGTTTATTGAATTGGAGCTACCTTCAGATATTGTCTAAATATTACACTACTTGGAGAGAATTTACTCTTGACTACAAAAAAATATACAGCTCAGTTCTAACAAAAACATAGAAAATATGTTGAAGAGAATGAGAGCACAGGAGACATGGGGGCAGGCAGAAAAAAATTGTGAACCAGCAGAGGCTAATATAAAGAGAACAAAACAAAAGGTGAGCGAAAAAGTTAGATGAGGAGAATTAATCAGATACAATATGACTGGAGAAAAGCAAGCAAAAATAGAAAACCTAATATTAAGTCTGAAATTTATTGACTATTGCTCATAATCACAGTAAATTGTCAAAGTAGCCTGAAAGAACAAAAATCTGGTGCATTAATGAAGTACAAAGATCACTAAGTAAGCAGATAACTTATGCTTTATCTTTGTTTTTAAAATTAATGGGTATCCAACACTAACTACACATAATAAAGTCTGAATACCTTAATTTATGAGACACATATAGAATGGCATGGTTATAGAGAAGCAGAAGCAGCTCTGAGAAAATTAGTTATTTTAACTTTTACAGATTTGGAGAATTTGTGCTCTCATTTAACAACAAGATATTTGTCCCTTATCACTACAGACTTATGAGAGATTTGGAAGTCCCAATTGTATCCTTTTTTTTTTTGTTTTTGAAACTGCTCATCTGTTTGATTTGTCTCGTAGCCAGGTGTGAGGCAGTGAAGCATAGAAAGCTGCTGCCTTCTTCACCTTCTGGGCCCTCTATTTTGTGTTTGCAAGGAATTAAAAGGATTTCTATTTCTTCTAGTCACATGGTTCATTTCCCAAACCATTTAGTGCATTTAAAAGTAGAATGCATAAGTCACCAAAAAGAATTTTGCAGGAAATGCAATTTCATATAAAAGGTGCACTGATGATGCCAGCTGGCTATCCAGGTCTACTGCTCTGCATACCATTTGCAGGATTTCTGGGCAGCTCATGTTTTCTACAGTCATTATTGTCAGAGGTTTTAGCTACACATTCCATATCTCTATCATATAAGTTTTGAAAAACAAAAGTGGGTGTTTTGGGGTGAAAATTAGGTTTTAAAATAAATGCATGTTAAATCTGAATTGAATAGTGAAAAATATTATCTTGGTTTACCTTATTTTCACAGTCTCGTGGTGTTCCAAAAGGAAACACTGATGGCTGTTGTTCTAGATTTATCCTCTGAGTTTTTACCCTTACTCTGAAATATGCATTTTTTTTTTCTCTTGACTGCCACAGGCCCCTGGTTCTGCCATCAACAACCTTTTGCATAATGGCCTGGAATGGCACTGGTCTGTGCTTCAGTCACAACTCTGCACATAATTCATAGCCCTGGCATCTGCCTCCTGAACAGTAATGGAAGATGCTCTGAAGATTAGTGTTTGTACCTATACAAGCTCAAGTCACTGTTATATTAGGAACTTTCAAACAATTACTTGGGATTGATTTAAGTATAGATTTTTCAAATACATCTAGATGGGGAAATCCCTATGATGCACATGATAATATTTTCAAAAGTCCCAAGGCACATTAGGTTTCAAACACTCCATGAAATTTCAGGCTTTGGAAATCTTAGTTGGCTCTTGTTTTTATGGGTACCTAACTATCTGGAGTGCTTCTAGGCATTTTTAGGAGTTATTTGCTTAACAGTTTAAAAAGAGGGGCCTTGACAGCACAACTGAAGAAATAAGCACATCAAGTGTCTTTGCAGACACTGTTGTTGACTATTGTGTCATCACTGTGTTGACATAGTAACTGTGTCACTATATTGTATTTAAACTCTGTGCTCACTGAACACTCTACCTTCTCCACTATCTTAGTCTTCAAATTTTCCAGACCAGGGACCCTTTCAGCCTGCATTGTCAGGCCCACAGGGAGGGCAGCGGCACTGGAGGATGAGTATATGCATGCTCATAGGTCCATGACATTGAGTTAAAATACAGGCAAGGCATATACCATTAGCTAGGATGAGGAAAACATTCACAGGTCCTGCAATTTATGCTAGCTGCCGTGTCCTTTATAGCTCGCATGCTGCTTCCCAAGGCAGTGTACACAGGTGTGGAGGAAACAAGTGGAAGGAAGAAAGGAAGCCTGCTTATAAATTGCTCGGTACCAGTGCTTGTAGTGCATGTAGTACTTCAGTCTTATCTTTGCGAGCAGTTGTGAAGGATACAGGCATAGCAAAGTGCAATGTCCCTTATTAAATCTTCCTCACCATTTCTGAATCTTTCTTTGGTATTTCCAGAGAATAATTATAAATTATTTGCAACTAACATTTAAAAAAGGGAAATATTACATTAGGAAAAACTCCTTAAAACAGATATAGGCTTCCACATATCAAAGGCAGACATTGGTTGGTTATATGTACTAAGATGAGAGCATATGAATTAATTCTTGTGGAGTTGTGCCTTTGCGTTTTAAAAATTCAAGCCCACATGGATTTTTAATTTTGTGGTGAATAAAAGCAAAGGCGTAAGAAATGTTTAAATGTGCTATGTTTCACCTGCATATATATATGGAGTCAGACTTACTGGTGCATTTTTTCTGACCTTGGCCAGATATGCCTCAAAGAATGTCATGGTTTTAGCTGGGATAGAGTTAAATTTTCTTCACTGTAGCTGGTACAGTGCTGCATTTTGGACTTAGTATGAAAATAATGTTGATAGCACACTGATGTTTTTAGTTGTTGCTAGGAAGTACTTACACTAGTCAAGGACTTTTCCAGCTTCCCATGCTCTGCCGGGTGCACAAGAAGCCAGGAGGGGAGGGGACACATCCAAGAGAGCTGATCCAAATTGGCCAAAGGGATATTCCATATCATGTGACGTCATGCCCAGTATATTAACTGGGGGAAGTCAGCCAGGGGGTGCAGCAATCATGGCTTGGGGACTGGTGGTGATGGTCAGTGGGTGGTGAGCGGTTGCAGCACTTGTGGGTTTTTTTTTTTCCCATTCCTCTCTCTCATTATTTTTTCTTTATTATAATTATCATTATTATGATTATTATAATAATCATTATTTTTATCATTACCATTATTACTATTACTATTTTATTTTAATTATTAAACAGTTCTTATCTCAACCCCTGAGTTTTCTCGCTTTTGCTCTTCCAGTTCTCCCCCTTCCCACTTAGGTGGGGGGAGTGAGCGAGCGGCTGTGTGGTGTTTAGTTGCTGACTGGGGCTAAAACCACAACAAAGAAGGATCTCTCAGGTGCTTGAGCATAAGCGTTACTCTCTCCTAGTACCTCTTGCAGTGAAACCACTGCCAGAGGTGGCAAAGCCTTCAGTATTTGACATTCACCATAATGTAAAATCCTCTGTTTCATTAAGCTCCAGTTATGTCATAGAATGTTTCTTGGAGCTCCCTGTGAAAATATATTGCTATACACTGTAAGAAACAAATATAAATTTTGTGACTGGATCATTAAGACTTTACTTGTTATCATCCTACATAACTAGAAAACTAAGTTTCAGGCATGTGCTCTGAGCTGAAGAGATCCAGTGAATTTTTTGAGCTTTTTAGACAATTTTTTGAGCTTTTTAGACATTTTTTTCCTTTGGTTCCTTTGCGGCTTATCTCTTAATACTAAAGCAGTTATTTACAGAATATAATTACCTTTACATTTAACAGAATTAACTCATGATCTCTCCTAGTTTAATTTCTCTTAATGAACTATTTTGTAATATCCCTACTAAAGCAAGGTTAAAAACATTGCTCCTGGTAATCATTAGCTAAAAGAAAGGGGTGTGGGGGGGGGAAGCCTAGTATTACCAGAGGAATACTTTTTCCATAACTAGGAACTTAAATATCTGGACAAAGATACTGTTCTGAGGAGTAATTTTTTTCCTATTAGGATCTCAGAGTTCCCTATTCACATCAAAATCTTAACTTAAGAGCCATGGAGGACTGTCAATATTATACTTAAGAAGAACACCTTCCACCTTTGTCTGCAAACCTTTTTTTTCTCAATAGATTCCTTTATGTATACTATCTCTTCTTATTTCTTTGGGGTAGGACATTAATTTATTCTACGTATAAAGCTTGCAGAGAAAAGGCTATTTTAAGTGCCTTCTAAAAATATCTCTTTTAATACACCTAATACATCAATCCACTGAAAAACCTGCTAGCTCTGCCCAGTAAAAATGCCATTTGTGTAGGATTACCTTTCCATCTGTTGTGGAACTCAGTTAGTAGTGATAGAATAAATAATATAAGAGGTACTGATACTCCTAACTACTGACAAATGAAACAAGCTGCTAGTTTTAACGTAAATACATGCACGCATACCTTCTCTGCAGAAACAGGAAATGAGTTACGTACATATTATTTGAAACATAGACGTCCTTTAGCAATTCATAGTTTATTATCATAGAATCATATTTTGCACTTTATTCCATGTTAAAAAAAGAGCTCTTGGCCCACAGAATTAACTATTCAGGTAAGCTATTTGTTTGCAGAAGAAGATGGCACCCTCTCTTTCTTATCTTTTTTTCTTTTCTTTTTTTTTTTTTTTGCAAGTCTGGACTAAGAAACGGTGACTCTGAGGACAAGGATGAGTAAGGTTTTACTGAAAAGAGAAAGGAGAAAAGAGGTATAGAGAAAATGAAAAATTATGGTAACCTAGAGAAATCTAGAAGAGGCTCAGAAAAAAGGGGGGAAATTCTGACTGGACCGATAGATCTATGTTACCATATCTCTTGCAACAAGTTAATGAAAAGTTAAAAAATGAAGGCTGTTGCAGTATTTCTTCCACCCATACATGATGAGGTGTAGAGTTAACTGTCAGGTGGAATACCCACAGAAAATTTATGATTACTGTTCATTGAAAATATCAGCTAAAGGAAATCCATTCTTCAGAGTACCATACAATTGCAGCATAGCTTAATTTATGGGGGAAAAAAACCCTTTCATTTTTGTATTTTTCTCTCCAATTAATGGATTAATACTAATTAATGGTCATTTCTTTTTCTCAAAAATAAAATATCTCAGTACTAATTGATACTTTATTTCTGCAGTATTAATGCAAACTAAGCAGCAGATACTAATAAAAACATACTTGTTTAAAATACTTTCATTCATATAGCAAAAAAGTTAAAAAAAAGGAAAGGCAGAAAAAAATGAATAGATTAATAACAACTAGAGGCTTTGTGCCTTAGGAAACATCTTAATCACAGTTGCTGTCATGCAAAGATCAGAATGCTCTTTCCTAAGCCTTAGGTAGCCTCACCTGAATTCCTCTATTCTTTGTATAAATTCTAATTCTGTGATTGAGTGAGGGATTGATTATTGATTGATAGGCATATAGATAGACATACTGACATAGAAGAAAGAGATAAAGAAATCCACAGACATGCTTTAAGTACAAATTTGGTAGTTTTTATACTTACATTATCATGGTGTACTGAATTTATCGCATCAGGATTAACAGCCTTGTAAAACTCAGTGACTTCCAGCTCTGCAGAACAGTAAATTTATCCACAAATACATTTTGATATACTGTCATTGCTAATTTCATTTACAAGTAGTTTATTTTTATTTTTTTTCTTAAAACAACTCTAACAATGAAAAGTTAAATATTAGTATAATATTTTTATACCCAAATACTTGGAATGCAAAATGAAAGTCCTTTGGTCTGTGATCTTCTGCCTTAGATAAGGAAACATTAACCAATTTCTTAAGATTTGTTTAACACGGCACTGAATACTAAGGAGTTTCTCACTGAAAGCAGGCTTTTCCCTCCCAGATGACTTGATTCTATCACTGACAGGGTAAAGGGAAAATTCTGGATGCTAAAGTTCATTGGGTAGGTCTCTGCACTTGAAATTATCATCCCAGTGCCCAAGAATGTGATCAGTTCAGGTGGTTACTTTCCCTTCTTCCTTTTTTTTTTCAACTCTCACAAGCGGATACAGTAAAAAGACAGAGAAACAACAGTTCCCAAGACACAGTGTGCTAACACTGCAGCAGAGAGGCATTTTTCTTGGAGCTCCACATATTCATGACACTGGAGAATGAAAGTCCCCCATCTGCTTTCATGCCTGTGAAAGACTCCCAATTCCTTCGCCTTCTCTGGCCTTCATTGATCACCCAAGATTGCACTTGGCCCAGGCTCTCTGAAGTTCTGTGTCACTGGCAGCTATTCTTCAATCACTTAATAAACCTTTAAATTTCTCATGTAGACATCTCACCTGGGATTTATTCTGCTGACCCTAAGTGAGGTGCCTG
>WEKW01010860.1:144637-193023 GCA_013389905.1 Sula dactylatra | reverse complement strand
TGTTCACTGCAGGGGCCAGGAATGAGCAAGTCTTGTCAGAACATTTGGATGTTGAACTTAAGAATGACAGAGAAAAGTCTTTTTAATGTTAGCAGATGTGGATCAGCAGGTCCCTCATATGGGCATGCGTGAACAAGCAAGAGATCCAAAACAAGGGCAAGCAAGCCATTTGATAAATTTTTGGTAGTTGTATAATGCCAAATAAATTATTTCAGAATTATTCATTCAATGCCATTTGACAGTTAGAGTAAAGGTAAATTACCTATGTTCATCTGTGATGTACATTTTTTCTTATTCTTTTTGGTGAGACTTTCCAACTATTATCCCTTACCTTGAAGGTAGAGGTTCCACAATAAAATGCTTGCATATCAGCATTTTACCGACCTCTTCTCTAAATGTGATTGGGTATGACTGCATTCTCAGAATATCAATATCATTCTTTCCTGAGAAATTATTTTTCTAGCAGCCAAAAGCCTAATACCAACTTATTAATAGATAAAACTTATTTAACGTATTTATGAATTAGGATTGTAAGATGTGGGCTCTAGAGCTGATTAAAAAAAAAAAATCCAACATCCTCATAAGTGTTGAGAAAAGGGAGTAGCACATAAATACTCTTCTCAGTTTGGATTGTGCAAACTTGCTTATTTTCCTACTGAAGCACCAGTATGGTTTTCATATTCATGCTGACTAGTCAGAAGTAGGTGAGGACAACATTTCAGGGGTGCGAAAGCATTGAGTCCCACTATTAGGAGGTCTTACCGATAGATAAGTGCTGACATTGGGCCTCAAATTATACAGAAAGATTTAAAAACCTAAACAGAGTGATTTGTCATGAGGCTACCAAGCTGCAGTATGTTACTGGCCTGGATATTACTGACATGTTGCAGAGAGAATTAGTGTCATTCATTTTTATATAAGATAATGGGAAACAATGATGAGGAAAAACTAGGAGGAATTTCGGTAGTTAATCAGATCTAAGAAAGGAGAGGACATTAAAAAAATCATTTCACATAGAGTGTGAAATAGGAAAGTGTTTCTAATTTTTCTATACTTCCCCAAGGCCTCAGGTGATTGTGACCCTAATGAATAACCAAAATAACCCTGAGCATATTTAACATATTCTCACAAGATTGATTTGCAGGAGAAGGAAATTACAAGTGCTTCAGGACAGTCTAAATAAACGACATACAACGTCAGAAGAAGTTAAACTTTCTGGCTTTTAAAATCAGTCACTTTTCTGTCTGTGTTGGGAAAAACCAGTAGGTCGGTATCACACTGGCATGTGCATCCTACAGAAAAAGGGCAAAGCAGCAGTTTTATTACTAAGGAGGTTCATAGCTTAAGGAGATATTTTCAGTGCAGAGAAGTTTTATGAAGTCTTGGCTTCATCTGTAAATCTGGTCTTATTTTCATGCGCTCTAACTGCATTTTAACCAGCTTTTTTCCTTTCCTTTTTTCTCTCTTTGCATGCTTTATTTCTTTTGTTTGAACATTAGGAGCAAAAGCGTATAGATGGCACCACCCGTGAGGTGAAAAAGGTTAGAAAAGCCAGGAACAGACGCCAGGAGTGGAATATGATGGCATATGACAAAGAGCTTAGACCTGACAACAGGTTGTCTCAAAGTGTGTACCATGGAGCATCTTCCGAGGGATCACTGTCCCCAGATACTAGGTCTGTTTACAGCAAAGCTGTTTGTTATACCACAGTTGTATGTTCAGAAATACTGAGTAGAATTAGGTGTTTTTACAGGCTGGGAATAGTTAGCACGGACAAAACATACGATGCTTGTTTTAAAGTTCTCAAAATTATTTTAAAGCATAAAAACCAAATTCTGTAATTAATGATTTTTTCTTCCTCAGCTTCAGATAAGCATTTTGTGATCATAATGTTCTGCGCTGTAGTGAAATAAGTGTTTGCTGTATACTTTATATTTGATCTTGAGCACTTACAGCCGCAAAAGCATTTAAATGTCTCTACTAGATAATGTCAGTACCTCTTCCTTTGTGTCTAGTTTGTCATATGTTATGCTCCTGATAGCTTAATAAATATTTTTCTGTGATCAACTCCGGTATACTTTTGCCTCTAAAAGAATGCTTTAATGGGAGAACAGTTCAGCTTTATCAATGGTATATTTGTCTAAAAAGCAAGCTACAAAAACAGGTGCAACATTATTGTTTGAAATCACAGAAATCTCTGCTTAGAGGCGCACAGCAGAATTCATCTTCTGAGATTCCCTTTGAGCTCACACCTTCTCCCAGTGTGCACAGAAGTCTTGAGTTTTTTCACCAAGCTGGTCTCACTAGAGGATTTTCCTACTTATTTTATTTCCTTTGTCATGCTAGCAGTAATTGCTAGCAGTAATGTTAGGAATAAATAGAATCTACTGGAAAAAGCGTGTGACAATTTAGTGTTTAAATTGCTGAACGGCTAGGCTGAGGAAGCAGCCACCACTGCAAGAGTGTGGACCGATACGTTAAGTCCGCTGTCCAGTCAGGAGTAATTAAAAAAAAAAAAAATCTGCTTAGAAATTTGTATATGTAATGTTTTCATCTTTGTGAAGAGTAATCATTTTGTAATTGAAACAAAAAATTTAAAGAAAATTGCTACTGCTGTTTCAGTAATATATTCAGATCCCTTTCTCTGTCTAAAATCCTCTAATCACCAATTTTTTTTTTACAGTTTCTAATGCAAAATGTTGTCTCGTGTTTGTCAGCCTGCAATGTTTCATTAAGACTACGGTTTTCATAGGTCGATCTGGTAAAATGACGTTGATGTTCAGCTGTCAAGTGCAAGACGTGGATTTTTTTCATCATGAGTTCTGCATTTCACATATTTTGAGTCTTTTTCTAGCCTTAAGGCCTTGCTTCCAGGATTCCCAAGTGTAAATAATCATACTGAAGTGATTTGGTTTCATCTCCCAGCAATGTCAACATGTATTTGACTGTTTGCAGATATCCCTAATATTGCAATCTGTAGGGTTTTTTAAGCAGAAATTGTAGGATGCGTCATTATGTTAGATATAAATGTTGTGGTATGACATATCTTGTACTTATATAAGCCTTTCAAATTTTATGATCTATAAATTTTATAATGTACGGAGAAATATATTCAGTAAATCAAATATCAGTGATTGAATCCCGAAATCTTTGTGTTACATGCATGAAGGATTAATTTTGTGAGTGGTAGTGAGGTGGAAAGAAGGCTCTCTATTTTTTATCTTGGGGTAGTCTTAGCTGTATGAACTAAGCTATAAAAAATGCCATACATATAGAAATAAGTACTGGTTTCAGAGACATTTTTATGCTGACAGCTACTGCATGAGCAGTGTTCTGTAAATAAGGTCTCAAAGAAGTGTATTTGGCTATATTGTGATCCTTTTTTAATGCTAAAGCAAAAAAAAACCCCAAAACCTCATGTGTCTTCTGGTTTGCTAATTGTAAGACATTTGCAATTGCACAACATTGACATCCAGGTGTCCAGACTGTGGCAATTTACAATGTATTTGTTATACTTATTGTACTTTAGAGAGAGAAACACAAGCTGAATCCAAACAGAAACCAGCAAATTAATGTGAGAAAAGTAAGAACGAGAAAAGAAGAGTGGGAGAGAAGGAAAATGGGCATTGAGTTCATGAGTGACGCAAAGAAAATGGAGCAGGCAGGAAGCATGAAAGAGGACAAAATGCCCAAAGGGTTTGTTGTTTTGTTTTACTCAAAGCCCTGGCTTTTTGTTGCTTACCTTGCTTCCAGTCTTTTACAGATAAGTGCATCAGTTTACTGTGTTCACTAAAAGCCAGGCTGCATGATTGTTCATTACTAAAACAACTATTTGCAGTAATGGGATGAAGAGGTCCTTTTGCTCCCTCTCTTGGGCTTATGTGACAGAGCATCCTAGACTTTGTATCTTTATGAACTCTCTGCTCAACTAATATTTACATTTCCCAGTTTCTCTAAGCCTTTCCAGCAAAATTAATTGTGCAAGCAAAATAAAAAGTGTTTTCTAACTTTTGAAATTGGTTTTCTCTGCTTTGGTAAATTATATTCTTCTGCATAATTGTGAGTGCTTGCAGTATTGCTTTCCTTTTTCTGCTGCCGTTGTTAACTTAAGGCAGGCCTGATAAGTATTATCATTCTAAACAATGGACTGTCAAAATCATTGACAAAACCAATATGCCTCCTTATGACTAGTAAAGAACTCTAAAATCTGGAGAAAGCTCTAAATTTTTTTCTTGTTTGCATTATAGGAGGACATTCTGCATGCAGCTAGTATGCTGAAATATTGAAAACGTTCAGTTTCAGTCCTTTCATGCTGACTTGTCAGACTAATTTATTTTCAAGTCATGTTAAGCTGAACCATGATCTTTTTTGTTGCATTGTTCTTGTGCTTTCTGTGGACTTACGAGGGAATGGTGCTTGATAATCAGGGAGTCCTGTCGCAAGAAAAATAATTCTGATTGCATTCTTTTTAGCTTTTCTTGTGAACTGTTTAGATAATACACTGTTATGCTCACATAACCTGTTCTTCTGCATCCATTTACTTTAATTTTAGGTCCCATGCATCTGACGTTACAGATTATTCTTATCCTGCTACTCCGAATCATTCCCTCCATCAGCAGGTAGCAATGCCTTCATATGGAACAGGAGATGGTCCACAGTACATGGCAGCATCCCAAAGCCATGAGCATGAATACAGACCACCTTCCACCACCGTACGACATGCTACTTTAAACAGACCTCAGCAACCACCTCCACCTCCACCCCAGCCTTCAGATGGCCAACATAGCTCAGTACCACCTGCGGTACCAGCAGAATATGGGTAAAACTCCTGATTTATTCTGGTGGATTCTTGACAGAACTAGAGGGGTGCATGTTTTTCATAGCCACCATGACATACAGTGCGTACACACAAAAAGACCCCAAATATATTAGTTATCTCCGTGGGGACGACAGAAAAAAATTGGTATAATTTCTATGCATGGACTGGATTTAAATGAAGAAATAGTGAAAGCAGAAATAATGAACTGTGTATTGAATGTGTTGAAATCAATATGCTTGTAAAATATTAAGGGTTCCTAATGTACTATTAAAAAAGGGGATAATTTTCCTTTTAAGTGGAAAATACTTAAAGCATAGTTCGAATAATATTTTAAACTTCAGGAAGCATGCAGGAAAAGTATTGTGAAAGTGATTAACGTAGCAGTCTGCGTGGCATCCCTGAAATGAGTTTTTAAAGGAGCTTATGACAGAATTGGAAGGGATCTCCTCAGACACAGAATCAAGTTCCCTACCGCCACAGACACCTCCATAATTCAAGATATGAATTTATCAAACTCCTGTGTAGATATTTTGCCTGAATGGATTCTGTCGGAAAGCTTGCTCCAGAGCACTGGCTCTCCAATAGCAAGGAAACATCTGTTTTCTATCAATCTGTGCCTGTTTGTTCTTTTGCTTAAATAGCTTAAACTTTCAAGTTGAAACCACGGGGAAGTTGTAATCATTCTTGCCTGTGTCATTTCACACTAAGCAAGCCAAGGCTTTTCAGCCTCACTTGATGCATCCTAGGGATAGCATTTGCCCAATTCATGACTGTATCATGCTGTAGATGACTCAGTTATGCTATGATTGACTGCTCCAACCTGCATTTTCTCTGTTATTTCCAGTTTATAACAGAAATACTTGTGCTTAGTCCCCAGGTACATGACCACTGTCAGTGTATCACAGTTGTCATACATTGACATGTATCACTAAATGTCATCAGTGACTTTCCTTCAATTCCTGTCTTCTCTATCTAGTTCTTTACCTACTTCATACCTCTTACAGAAATTCCCGGTTTTTTTCTGCTTAATTCTTTTAATAACATTTTAACAAAGAAATTAGCTCTTCCCTGTTCCTACTCTTTAAAGTATCAATCAAATATATCAATTTAAATAATATTTAAATTGATAAACTTGACTAAAGAAGCACATGAGATGCATGATTTACCTTTGGGTAAATCTTTCCATTCATACTTTCCATTGTCCTCTGTGCCAATGTCTTATTATCTCTTAATATTTGTTCTAACACTTGGCCTTCTATGGAAGTGATACACATAGTCTCGGCCCATTTTTCATTCTTGGTCCATATTTCATCATGGGCATTGTACTTAATATTCTCACAGAGCAGATGTTTAATAGCAAATATAGCTTTATACTTAACTAGGCAGGAGCGTTAAGATACAAATCTCTCTTTGTGGAGTGCTGAAAGAGCATGGCCCTTAACTTTGTCATCTGCCTTAAATCTCAGTGTATTATCAATATTTGACAATTCATATGTTTATAATCACTTGCATATTTAACTCAACAGTTCAAATTCCTTCTGACTTTTGTTTTAGCTGAGATTGCATGAGAGCAGTTTAAGGGGTGATGATTCTGTAGAGTTCTAACTTTCAATGCATTAAATATTTTTGTTCTGTTTTGAATAGGATGATTCCAGCTCAAATGGTGGATTATTACAATCCTACAGGTCCTCCCCCTCCTCCTCCTCCCCCTATGATTCCTTCAGCACAAACTGCGTTTGTTAGTCCCCTTCAGCTTCCTGCGCCACCGTCCCATTCTGGACTAGTGACTGGCTCTACATATGCAGCTACTCATCCTCCTTCCTCTAGTGGGCTTGTTGTCACTGCTCCTCCTCCTCCCGGCCCACCTCCTCCCCCTCCAGGCCCTCCTGCTACAGGTTCATCCCTCTCTTCCTCCCCAATGCATGCTCCTCCGGCTACGGAGGCAAAACGTCATGAACCTGCACAGCCGCCAATAAGCGATGCACGGAGCGATCTTCTTGCTGCCATTCGAATGGGTAAGTGAACGCTGAGTTTTAGCTATTTCTTTTTTTTCCGTGTGTTTTCCAGTGAGCCAAGCTCATGCCTTCTGTTCCCAGCTGGGCAGAATGTCACTGAGAGACTAGTTAACCACAAGTGCCACGCACCTCTGCTGACATTTGTCAGCCTGACTTTGGATCTTTTTCTGAAGCCTAATGTTGCAAGATGTACAGCTTTTTGAAATATGTTCTAGTGTTTGTGTAGACATAATCAAATGAAAACAGTTCTTTTGTTCATCATGTAAAGTAGCCAGTAGATGTACGTGGATGTTTGGTTCTGTTCAGAACTGAGTTATCCAACACCAGGCTTCAGCCCACTGATTTTTAACCAGTGACTAATGGCTGTTCCTGACTTTGCTTACAATATGGAGCTGGAGGTCTAATGGAATTTCCAAATACAGTTATGAAAACTTTCATCTTTGGATCAAAAGGACCCATACAGTCGTGAATATTTCATTTTAATGTATTGTTGGCAGTTCTAGAAGTCTAGAAGTATTCAGTCTCTGAGAATGGATTCCAGTCCGCCTTTTTTGTCTTCCTTGCTCAAGGAGGCTCTCTAACTCAATGGTTTCTTTTTTTTTTTCCTTCTTCTTCCTGAATACATTGTTAGAATACAAAAAACTCACCAATAACAGTATGAAATTTCAAAATCTCTTGTGCAGAAAACTTTGAGAGTAACTGTCTCTACAGGAATTCAGCTGAAAAAGGTGCAGGAGCAACGTGAGCAAGAAGCAAAGCGAGAGCCGGTTGGAAATGACGTGGCAACCATCCTTTCAAGACGCATTGCCGTGGAATACAGTGATTCTGATGATGATTCAGAGTTTGATGAGAACGATTGGTCTGATTGAGCCTGGTCCAAGCCCAGTGGCAAGTTCATGAAATACTTGGCTTCAGTGATTGCTTTCTTAGCAAGATGTAAAGCAGGACGTTGACATGTATTAAGGCTAGTGATCAAAGTGCTAAAATTGAATTGGTATTATTCAGAATGCTGTAGCTTAGCAACTCTGGTAATAATGATGTGATTATGCTTATGCAGATCAGAAATTTGTCTTACTTTCAGTATTTACCACATAATACTTAAGTGCCACTAAATGTAGCAAATCATGTGCTGCGTGCAAAATATGCTGCAGTTGTTGCACTGTTACAGAACCAGCATTTTATTTTACTTTCCTGATCTTGAAGGGATAAAATATATTTTTTTGACTTTACATCTTATTCTTTTAATTATGTAAGCAACTTAGGTACTTGTGAATTGGTCTGGTTGTTAGTCTTTGAGGACAGTTAGCTATATGACTGAGTGAAACGTTGCGTTCCATAAATATGACTTTTAGCTTTTTTATTAGTTATTAATTATGCCCACCTTAGTCTATTTTTAATCACTTCCAGGCTTAGGTTTTTTTGCATACAGAATTGATTTTAGATAATCTTGCTTTTTATTTTAAAAATGTAGGAGATCATGAAATGTATGCTTTGAAGAATGAATCCACATGATCCAAAATTAACATTTTGTGAGCAGGCTGGTTAAGTTTGTAACGGTACCAGCTCTAGGTTGCTGGCTGCTTGTTGGGTAGAGTGCTGGGGGGGGTCTCGGGTAGGTAGCAGATGCCCATCCATGTTACAAATGAAAGTTAAAATACTTGCTGAGCTTTTCAGATTTATGATTCACATCAACTAGATGCGAAGCCTTCAGGATAGGCCTGATCAAAGCCATATGGTTATTGCAGCGTAGAAAATGTTACTCTGTTATTACTAAAGATTGGCACTTTTGTCAGTCCAGCTCTAGCTATCAGATACATTTCACAAGTATTAAACTTGGTCTTTATGCCTGTAGGTATAAATGTTTGTAAATAAGTTTGGTTGTTTTTGATTTGTACATGTATAGTCATGACAGATCGTTTTCTGTTTCCTGTAGCGCGTTTACTCAAAACTACTATTACTTTGAATGTATTTCTTTTCCAGTACATCCCACTGATAAAAAACATTGGCAGTTAAACCAGTTTTAATGGCTGTTTAGGTACTACACCATATATATATACACTTGTTTTCTCCTTCCCTAGGAACAGTTGCTGCCATGCTGTCTCTGTTTTCTTTAAAAATAATTCCTCTTTTTTTCGCAGTACAGTATTAAAATGTTTCTTTGTTTCTTTTTTTTTTTCTCTCTTCTGGACTGAGTCAGGCTGCTGCTTTGCCTAATGAGGTTTTTAAAAATGTATTCATAGCAGGGGAAGAGTTCTTTCCTTTCCAGATTACAGTTCTAATCTTTGTAACTGAAGTCTGTGTAATTCCAGGTCTAACATTTGGTAAAGCTTCTTTGTTCTGTGAGGCCCTGTCTGTTCTTAAAAAAACCAGTATGTAAAATAAAAAGAGAAATGGAAGATAATTATCTAACTTGTGTTTACACAGTTAACAGTTTTAGTCCTGAGAATGTAACAGTCTAACACGATATTTGCATGCAAACTATTGGCTACTTCATTGCTGTTTAAGCTGCGTATGATTTTGCAGTCTGTGGTGGCTGTCTTTATGGTAGGGTGGTAACATGCTGCCTCAGTGTTGGTGTTAAAGTTTATCCCATAAAGTATGACTGATCTCTGTGTCATGGTGAGCAACTACAGCTCTTGTTAATTGGTGGCAGCTGAAGGTTCTCATCCCTGTTCCAGCTGGAGCTGGTTTTGTCTTTGCCTTAAAATACAGAGCTGAAGTCTGCTTTATTTTGTGTCCTGCAGTCTGAGGTCTGTGTGTCCAGCACAGAGGACAGAATGTAGGCCATAGCCTGATGGTGCTTTTCATCAGTCTGAGAGGTGGTTTGTTCTGATCATCACGGTGTGCTTGCAAGGTGGCTTGCAAAATGATTCTTTGGATGGGCAGGCTAAAAGCGCACCTGGGACTGCAGCGCGACATCCCTGTATAGGTGGGGAGAGTACTCTCAGCATTCCTTTAATACATGTGGAAATGAAATATCTCAGCAGAAAATTCTTTCCAGTGTACTGAAATTTGATATGACAGAAGTTATATTTTATGAGCACAGAAGTTGGGTGTGTCTGAATTTTTGTAATTTATGTTAATTTTAAATAATAAACATTAAACAAGCAATCAGCTGTGACCAGTTAAGATAGTGTAGATTTTTCAGTCTTAGTAGCCAACCTGTTTTTCTGAACCTGCAATGTTGTCATTTTCCTTTTGGTATTTTATTAATTAAATGTGAATTGAATTTAGTGATGTAAACTAACATTATTCTAGGCTGGTTTTATCAGTTTTATCATACTTTGGGTTGTGAATAAGTAACAAATATGAATAAAATCTCACTTTTGAGCCTGTCTTTCTTTCCTTAGATTAGTACGATTGTGCTATTAATCTTTATACCTTATCAGTAAAGAATGCAAATTAATATGTAAGGCTTCCAAATGCTATCTGTGATCCCAAGAACCACAGTTTTACTGGGATGGAGGCTGGACTCTACAAAACCAGACTCCTTTAAGGTACTGCTGCTTCTCCTAATAGGCGTACTTATTTGTTCTTTTGCACCTTGATTCAAGCTCCACGTTGAAGTTCTTGGCTGGTGTAAACAGGTATTAATTTCCCTACCGGTAGCTTTAAATTTTTTTTCAGTGAATTGCATTAAACAGCTTTGCCCTGTGAAAGAACAGGGCAGAATGTATGAGTTGTGTTAGCAAGCCCCCTTTCCCACCTCTTTTAATAAGAGTCTTCGTAGGTTAATGACACCAAGCCCAACACTGTAAAGTACCATGTCTGCCTACTACAAACATACCCTCTTAATTTACAATTAGACTACTGTATTACACAACTGGTTTATGTAGTTCTTCCCAGTATGACACGATAAACCACTTGTGTAATACAGCAGCCTGACTATAAATTGAACAGACTTGTTTATGCATCTTAGACTTGAATTCACTTTCCCAGGAAACAACCATCTTTGATCTGTTCAACTGAAAATTCCAGTCCCTCTGGCGCTCAGTTCTTGTTTCACTAAAATTTTCCATCTTTGATTGGAATTTAATTCAGGTAATTTAGAGCAAAGACACCAATTCTACATAGAAACTGAGTATATATGAGCTTGCAATTTTGGTTCAAAGGCTATTTGAGCATTTAGGACAGCTCATTTATCACTTGGGGTTGAAGTTAGGACTGATGATACTCAGCATACTGCCTCTACAGCTTTTCTGGCTGTCTTTTGAATGTTAAGAGATATTTCCATGTGACTAAACTGACATCAGTTGGATTTTTAGGTATTTCAGCTTTCTCTGTACTAAAATGAACTGCATGAAGAAGAAAAAAAATCTTTCTTGTGAGAGAGGTGCATGCTGTTCAGAACAAGCTCAAAATTGAGCTCGTATGTGGATGGCGTTGAGAGGAAGGGAAATTACTCTTTGGGAAGTCGATTCTTGTGGTGTATTTTGCAGGTATGTTATCTCTCAGGTGCCAGGCATTGTTTTAATAGTAAAAAGGTGTTCCGTTCGACTTGAAACAACACACCTAAAGGTACAGCAGATGTGTAACTTCTAAAAAAGTTCAAAGTCTCACTGTAAAGTGAAGAGAGTATAAACCTGAAAATTTCATTCGAATCTGGCTGGAAGCTGAAGTTGCATGAATTCAATCTTGAGCTGAGGTACTATTTCCTTAGCAGCAGAGAAAAATAAATATTAGAACAGCTTATGCAAAGATGGCTTTGATTTTTTTTTTTTAAGGATTTTTTTTACCCTTTTTCCTCCTGAAAAGCCAACCAACCAAACCCAACCTGCTGTAGTCTGCTTTGGGGGGAAAGTTTTCAGCCCGGGTGGGGGGGGTGGGCAGCCAGCCTGAGCTGTCAATTCTGAATCTGCATTTGAGGTGTTCCTGATACCAGTATGTCCGTACATCCGTGCACACACGCACAGAACTCCCAGGGATTTTCGGCATCTTGACGCAGCTCTGTATTTATGTACTTAAGCATTGTCAGCGTGCTCAGTGCTGTACGGGGAATGAAAATAAATGATGAACCCTGCTGGAATCCCTCAGGCCCTGGCATCTGCCACGAAACAGCCGGGAGTGACTTGAGCCTGTCACTGAACAACCTTCCCAATTCCCTTGGACTTCAAAGGAAGTGTGGGAGCTCTGGAAGGTCTGCAGGTTTCCCGTCAACCATCGTCTTTCATTAGAGGTGAACAGAAAGAATGGGAACACTGGAAGAGAAGTCCTTTAAGTACAAAACAGGGAAAAGGAATTTCATATTTTGCTTTCTGTAGAAATAGGTGGAGGAAAGGGTGGTTTCTCCTGTGCTGTCAAATATCTGTGGGTGTCTCTGGAGAAATATGTTTTCATCTGTGGTTGACATAAGTGTGCGCTCCCATGTGTGGAAAGCAGTCTCATAAGTTTGTGCTGGACTGGGCTTTTTTCAGCTGTGTAAGAGAACAAGTAGCCCATGAGAGATTCTTAACTAAATATAGTAGTCTCTTTAGAGATTAATTCTTACTGCTGCAGATGAATTGAAGTTCGTATCTGATTAGCTGGAGCAGGGAGTATGTCTGCAGTTCTCTCTTGGTGAGGGGTCACATGCAGAGTGCTCTGGAGATTAGAGCTGAGGGCAACTATTTCTGAGATGTCTCAACAGCTTGTCTTAGATGTGTTGCCTTTCCGAGTCACTCAGCACTTTCAATTGCAAACACACTGCCATACCATGTGAAAACTGCCTGCCCCGTTCGGCATCGCTCGCAGTGCCAGTGAAGTGTAGGTTAAAGGAAGGAAGGAAGGGCTGGGAATCTGACAAAGTTACCCTAATGCCCAGTTAATACAGGGCAGTCTGTCCCATCTCTCTTTGAGAGGAACCCTAAAGAGGAGGCCTTCCAACTATACTGAAGGAGATGGCAGAACTCATCTGTTTTCTCTGTTTTTCTTGAAAATCAGGCTGATGCATTCCTTATTCAGTTTTCTGAATAATCTCTAGCATATTTAACTGTCTAGTCCCTTATCTTAGCCCTTTCTCTGGCTTGCCGAGTGGCCTGTGCCCATTGCTCGTCACCCTTTACAAGCTGGATGCAATCCCCAACTTTTGTAAAAATGCCTTTATTCTTCTGAAGTCAATAGCCCGGTGCCAATTTCCACCTGCAGCCTGTCCCTCTGCATCCTTCTCTCTTGAGTCTCTCCCTTCTGATTTTTAATACGTAGTTGGCATGTTACCAGCCAAGGATTCTCCCATTCACTGCATCGGCAGGACTGTCAGTGTGGTTGCTTTGCCATGGTTTCTTTCTCTTGAATAGATTCTTGTTCTGTGACTGTGCTGGTAACAGTGGATGTTACTTGGAAGGCCGCTTCCAGGTGCGGGGCCTTTCTCCACAGGGGGTGATGGTAGTAGCAGGATTGTTTATCATAGGCTTAGCTTAGTGATGCGACTTGAATATTTCCAAAGTTCCTGCTCATTCGAGCCATGTGAGGCCTCGCCTGAACTTCGCTTGGGACATTCTTTCAGATTTGTGCCTATTCATTTTCTCTGGTCTGGTTTTGTGGTGGTTTCAGCTACAACTGGGTTGGCTCATTTGTCTGTTCTGTTTGGGTTTCCTTCCAAATTTAGTATTTCCTGAAACTTTTTTTTTCTGCTGCCGATTGCCATTATTTTGTGAACAGTATTTCCATATTTGAGGAAGAAGGATTTTCTTTTGTTTCATATTCTTAGAATGATTGTCTCAGTAGCACTTTCTAGACTGTCTGTAAAAGCTTCCTCGAATTTATTTCTATGCGATTTCTGTTTATGGCATGTTCTCCTTTAACAAAGGTTAGGAAGTTTTGCTTACAGCGGTTAGGGAACTTTTTGGATTGCTGTGAAGAACTCTTGTAAGGGTTCATCAAAATATTTAATCTGACTGTGACAGGAGAGCATTAAGGTATGTGATGTGTGCAGTGCTGTGGTGCAATGTGTACACTGAAATAGTGACATGCACCTGGATCTTGATTATTTATAATTGTCAACGATTCCTTGGAGCATTTGGAGTTTACTTAAACTGGTGGATCCTGCTGGCTCATTGCTTTTCCCAGTGACCAGTCACTGATTTGCCATAACTGTCAAAAACCACCACAAATCTTTAAAAAAATATGCAAGGTAGCCACCTTGTACCCAACTGACGTCCATCAGACAAATTCTTATCTGAAAAAAAACCTAGTTACCTCATTTTCGTTCATCGTCTCTATTCCCTTCAAAACCCCCAGTGACTGTCGAGTCACCCTTTCCTTTATAAATTATTTAAGAGCCATCTTTATTCTTTAAGTTGACATGGTCTGTCTAGGAAACTGAATTTAGGTCTACCATGTGCTTTAAGTAACGGATGCTCCATCCCTCTCCTGTGGTGCCCCTCCTGACCTATATTCCTTGCTATGTTTCTAGAATCTATGTGAATTATTTATATGGCGTGATAGATTTACTTCGTACTTTGCCAAAAGAAATAATAAATCCTCACTTCAGGGATTTTCAAATCTAGTTAAAATATACCGAATTGTGAGGCAGCTGCTAACGACTGGAATTATGTGAGGTAAGAGACGTGACAGTTGTCTAGCTGTAACGTTGCTTCTTACTTACTGTGTTACCAGAGAAAAAGCATTTTACGTACAGGATGCCTCACTTAAATGGGGAGAATTAGCACCACAGATCTGTGGCATTCCTGTCTCTTAAGTGGGACACAGGAAAGTAGAGATTTTTAGGACAGAGATGGGGAAGAAGGGAAAGGCCTGGATTTTTCCTGTGCTAAATAATAGGGGAGACAATTGCTAAACAATAGGGGAAGATGTTTTGGTGAATAGTTAATGATACTTCTCTTTGTATTTGTTCTATTTTATCTCCATACAGAAACACCCTCTGAATGGTGAGGCTAAGTTTTAACCTTCTCCCTGAAGATCACCTTATCTGTTTTATTCTCTTATCAGCTGCAGCATGTAATGACCTTTCTCTTTGATTTAGTCATCTGCCTGCTTCAGCTTTTATTTCCTTCACTGATCAGATGAGACATGAGAGTGCAATGGACACCGGCAGTGCTGCTGGCCTCGATACCTGTTTGGGATAAATAGACTTAAGTTGACATCTAAATAGTAAATAGGTCTTTTTTAAAATTCATGAATACAAGAACTATTAAAGGAGTCTAGTGAACTGGGAACATTTTCTGCTCAGCAAAACATGAATATTCAGGGTGGTAGGATATTTAAGGAATATATGAATAAAGCACACTTCTAAAGCGCAGCTCTGTTTTAAGGCTTCCAGGTGTGAGCTTTGCACTATTGCTGTAATTACCAGCCTGCTGCAGGTATTGCTTCTCTCTGGGTTTTGGGCAGCAACCATTTATTCTCACCATATGTTTGAATGCTAACAGGGATCCCAGTGTTGTAGAAGGGATGTAGAAAAACTTGTTGGCTCAGGAAGCATATGTGGAATGGAAATGGAGAGGTGGTGGGATGGAGAGAGCAAAGTTTCCCTCTGAGAACATCAGTGGTCTGGGCAGGACGGAACTGAAGATAGCGGAGGCACCGTTCATTTGTTAGCACAGAAGTTTAAGAAAATAACATAGAACTTGAAAGTTCCAGGTCTTGAGATACATGGCATGGGGACTGTCTCACTTTGTGACACTTGATGCCTCAGTTTTTCCGTTTGGTGCCCAAACTAGGGAGACGAAGGCAAGGAGAAGTCCCTGGTAGTGTTACTTTCCTTCCAGTGGAATTGCCTTGAGATTTCTGATGACATGTCCTCTACTGGAAATAGGCAAAGCCGCAGCCTCAGCAGCTGTGAGGTCAACTAGGTGGCCAGACCGTGTCCGTGTTACTCAGAAGTGGACCTCAGAGGGAGTGAGTCTGCAGACCAGGGAGCCGTGGGTGCCGGTCAGCACGAGCCAGGTTTCAGGAGTTCTGCTTCACGCGAACTAAAAGCCTGCTGCTGCAGTGAGAGAGGGTCTCACGCTTAGCTGTGTCTGGGAGGCATCGAACTCATGCGCTGCTCCATGACAGGAATTAAAGCATGGCAAGTGGGAATGAGCAGATTTTGCTTCAAAGGTGCTTCTGATCCAAACTAAAATACTGGTACGGACTGTGCCTAAACAGTGGCTGTGATCTACGCGTGACTGCCAAACAGCTCTGTTTTCACAGCTGTTTACACTTCCCCACCAGACTCGGTCATTTCTGTCCACTACTGTTGTCATCCTTCCACATCATGTATTGCTCAGCTTGGGAGAGGCAAACACCCATATCTTTGATGCGCTGAATGTCTGGCAAAGCGTTGGCAGCTGCTGAAGAAGCATTGCTAATGAGGGAGCGTTTCTGAAAGCGGCGTGGTGCAGCACATCTCCTACGCAGCGTGTGTAGCAGCCTAAACAGGCGCCTTCTCTGGAGCTCATCCTAGTAAATGAGCCAAGCAGGATTAACTAGATAGTAAAAAATCTGTTGGCTGGCAATTACACTTTAGTATTTGATTAAAATACAAGGCCAGAAAACACAGGAAGCAAGAAAATGTTTGAACACGTTATTCATCAGTTAGGAATTCCCTGCTCGACTAGATGCTGTTTTACCCGAGCGGTGGCAGGAGAGCTGTGGGAGGGCCCTGACAGCTTTTGCCCTGCTCGAGCCTGCTTAACATCTGGGAGAACAATGAATTTGAGGTTCCTTCAGTTCTTTGTGTGACCTTAGTAAAACCGTAGCTCAGTTAAGAAGGGACATGTGAGGAGAGGGCTTCCTTGGCAATGATGGACCTGTACTAGGCTGCCGTCTTCATCTTGTACCTGAAGCCTTAAAATCCTGTGACAGGAGAATGAGGTGCTGCTGTAACATTTCTGTCCCCTGCAAACACACCAGGTAAGAGGGACTGTCTTTCTGCAGAAAGATACTGACCTCCAGTGGACAAATGGGGCAATCATGAGAGTTTATTCTAATTAAAATTTACTTGTATGAGAACCCAGACAGGAAATGAAGTTCAAGATATGGAGACTCATGCACTTCGCTATTCCCCAAACTCTCAATGCCTTTATTTTTCTATACAACCACAGAGCAAATATTCCTATGTACCTTGGTGAAATTTCAGTGTATTTAAAATTGATCATATTAAGAAAAAAATGTCTCTTCGACTTCTTTCCCCCTGAGGTAGGTGTTTTCTGTGGAGGCGCTGCCCCGCACAGACAAGCATTGTGAAAGAGAAACCCAGCTATTAAGACATGATCTAATGTGAGCTCTGCTCTACTAATTTGACAGCTCCTGGAGGACCAAGACCCTGGGAGCTGTCGTCCACAGATCTTCCAACTGTTTGTTCCTCTCTCAGTAACCGAGTCATAATGCAGTAAAAGTGGGCGTACAGCAAAATCTCAGTGCACGTGCGGCTGTGCCGACTTCTGGAGGCTCAGAGTCCCCCCAGTCCTTGACGAAGTTGGAACAAGGCAGAGACGCTCTGAAATGTAAAACTGCCATGAAGCTAAAAGCACTGAAGCGACAAGATATGACAGCTGAGGAAGTTACTGCATCTCTGCTGAGCTCCTGCCTGTAAATGTCCTCAAGTCCTCTGAGCCTGCCCCAGCTGCGAGGTGATGTGACTTCGCACAAATGAAGGGGAGGCCTCAGGGAAGTTGGGAGAGGGGGTGAATTGCAACAGCTTAATGTTAGATGTTTTAGGCTTTCCATACACAGAATTACAGAGGGGCTGAGGTGGGAAGGGAGCTCTGGAGGGCATCTGGTCCAACCCCCCTGCTCAAGCAGGGCCACCTGCAGCCGGTTGCCCAGAACCACGTCCAGACATCTCCATCTGGAAGGATGGAGACGCTACCACTTCCCGGGGCAACCTGTGCCAGTGCTCAGTCACCCTCACTGTGAAAAAGTGTTTCCTGATGTTCCTGTGTGTCCGTTTGTGCCCATTGCCTTCAGTTGTGTGCTTGAGCCCTAGGGGCGCTGAGCATCTCTGCTCACCATGTTGCTGCCAACACAATGCTTCAGCTAAAAATGGGATAAGTCCCTCTTTCTACAGGGGAAACTGTGTATGGCTGGCAATGATGCGCTGTTCTGCTTGTCAGTTACACAGTAATAAAAATCACTAAATTAAAAAAAGTTAGTTGTACAGACTGCATTTGCACAATAATTTTCGTCATCGGAGTTAATGATGGCTGTAGCTGAGCCTAAGATGAAACTAGAAAACCTTGGTTGTTCCTCTCCAGCCTTGCCTGGGAGATGTGCTTTGAGTTTCGTGATGCTGAGAGGTTTTCTAATGCCCATCAACAGCCTAATGAGAAATAATCTGAGGGCCTTGTTGGGTTCGATGTGGCTGTTCTTCAAGGAGGAGGAGAGAGTTTTGTGGCTGCCTTTTAGAAAAGGACTGGAAGGACAGAGTGAGGTTTCGGCAGACCTAAGTTTTTCCCCTTTCTTTTATGAGCAAGCACAGGTTTGGATGGGGAGGTAACTGGGAAGCCATCTCCTAGCCAAGAAGGGAGGTATGTTCAGCAGCAAGAGCTAATGCTGTTTCCTTAGACGGTGGTGGAAACAAGTCTTAGCAGAAAGCCTTTCCTCTGCCCTTTCATAGGATCACAGGGTAATTCAGGCAGGAGGGGGCCTCAGGAGGTCTCTGGTCCAATGTCCCGCTCACAGCAGGGTCAGCTCTGAGGTCAGACCAAGCTGCTCGGGGCTTGAGGTGGTGCCTGGTGCCTCTGGTAAGATATTATTTTTTTTCCCCCCAGTGCATGACAAGGATGTTCAAGATGGGGCTAAGCTTTCCCCTCCCAGAGTGCAATGGCTGATGACGCAGGTCCCACCACTGCCTCCACCATCACTCTGAAGAGGACGAAGTAAATATTTCCTGGTCACTAAGGGAGAGCACGTAGGAAACACCCTCGCTTCAGTCTGGGGAGAGCTGTTGGCAGTGCCGGACTTCCCTGCTCCCCAGGCGTGCTGTCAGGGGAGAAGCCAGCTGGGGCGTTGTGTGGAAGACCCTAGCGCGTTTATGCTGCTGCTTTGCTTTCTCTCTCTCTCTCTCTCTTCTGGAACTTGTCCAAATATTTGAAGGATTTGAATAGTTGGTAGATGGAAGACATTGATGCCTTCCCCTGTCCTCCTCTGGTGAAAAGAAAGGGGATAATTCTTCCCCTGGGACAATGATGGTGAGTGATGCTTTTTGCAGCATTGCTGTGTGCACCGCTCCTTCTCTCATAAGAAATCCATCCCTAATTTTCCTTAGGATGTTTGATGATGTGTCTGTAGATGCAGGTGTTAATGTGCAAAGGTCTAACCAGATTTCATTAGGTGTGTTATTGTCTGGAACTTGCCAATAAGTCAGCCTGCTGGTATGAGAATAGATCAACGCTTGAATGACAACTAATCTATATTGTGAAATATATTATAGAATCTTTAATTTACATAGAGATGAAGCCTGCTTACAGGGAGTGGAAATCAATAATGGCTTTTATATCATCCTCTGGGTGGAATATTAAATCTAAGACTCCATAATATCTAAACTGCATCAAGAGATTACAAGCCAATAATACTAATAGCAAAAAAATGATAATTTTTTTCCTTTCTTAATAAACTTGATATATCTGCAGTTTCCAGATGGGGTTTTTGTTCGTTCAGAACAAGAAATGTCTTGCAGGCATTGTCATTTTGTTAGTGTCTGAGGTTATGGCCAGAAGCTTGTGATGCCAGGTGGTGTATGAACACAGAAAGGAAGGGTGATCCCTGCAGTCTAACCTGAATTTGAGGGGTAGTTGGTGGGCAGCTACATCATCTGAACAGGAGCCTTGGCTCTTTCTTAATTCAAGGCCCACCCATGAGCAGAGAGATTTGCCATAGGCGAAACGCTACGCAATTTAATGCTGTAACGATATCAAGCAGGGACTGAATTCAGATTAAACGAAAGCATCTCAGCAAAGACCAGGTCGCCAGTGCCTTCCTATAGCGTGTGGTGTGATTCCCAGTCCCTCTGTGCATCTGGTCTGGGTCTGCCCATAGGGTAACCACAGCATCCGTCTGCACCGTGTCTCAGAAAGGCATTGCTGCCACTTGATTTTGTTGTTCTTTTCTTTCAGCTGACAGGAGCCATATAACAATCTGCTTCAGCTGTTCTGTTCTCCAGGCTCTCTTTTCCTACAATTTGCTTTGATCTTGAATAGATGAGAAAGGTGACAATGAGAGAAAACACTTCTATCAGAACAATGCCTCTTTCCAAAGGCTTGTCACCACATGAAAGACAATTAAAATTGACTGAACGCCCACAGTTGGTACATAAAATCTTATGCTGTCCAGTTTACGGTGATTCACAATAGCAGAGCACAGTGAACATGATGCACCCAGAGTATTGATGCTCCCTGGCTGGATCGCTGCAGCTTCTGCAAGTCCATGTTGTGGTGCTATTTCTCCCCACACCGATGCTTTCTCTTCTTCTGTATGATGAATACAGTTATTAGTCCAAGATTAACTTTATTCAGAGTCTTTACATCACTCTTTCCTCCTCTGGTTTTAAACAGCTTTGCACAACCAAGTTAGGTCGGTCTTAGATCTGCTATACTTCAACTTACAAAGATGCAAGAAGAACCAGCAGGTGTGAGAGGACTGAAGTAGGGGGTGGAGGGTGACAAAACTGTGGGAGTGGGAGGAGAACAGGTGCGTGATGTGATGGGAGTAAGGTTGGTTGCCCAAGAAGTGATGGGGAACAGCTAGGCAAGGGGACTACAGCTGGGAATGGAGGGGTCTGGGGAGTTTGAAAGGATGGAGCTGGGATTGCTGGTACCAAAAGCAGAGAAACCTGGTCAACTAAAGGACAAGTCATGAATGGGGCAAGCATGATTTGGAGAAGGTAGGCAAAGGAAAAGTGTGCGGGGGGCATGGGCAGGGGTGTCTGTGCCTCCTAGACAAATTGGTGTCGTGCCTTGAAGTGGAACCCCAGAGCCCTTCTGCTGCTGGGAAATGTCTTGTGAACCAGAGGCAGAGCCCATTTCTCCATGTCTTACTTGAATTGAAGATGGCCACGTGTTGCTGTGTGTTGGCCACTAGCTCGCTTTGTAAAGAACATCGAGAGTCCAACTGGGTTCACCCTTGGGATAGTAGAGCTGGGTGTGTGATGAAATTTTGGAAGGCTTTATAGGCAGGCTGTTTTAATAGCTTGAAAAATTACCTTTTTGAGAGTATATATAATGGTTTCCAAGTGAATTACTCAAAACTGTGACTTTTCTAGACTAAGGTTTTCTCAGAATTTCTTGGCGAATGGAAATTAAAGTGTTGAGCCAGCTTGGTTAATAACCTTCTGTAATGCAGCTTTTGTGTGTACAGCAGATGCATGTATAGACAGGCTATTTCTTCTGTAAAACTGTCTTTATTGTAGCATTTAAAGCCTATATCTACTTTGCATTCCTTATTTCGCATGCTGTCATGGGGAAATCATTTGACTTCTTTGGTCAATTTCCCTATCTAGGCAAATAAAATATGGAAGAAAGCTTTAGATATTGCAAATTCCATTAAACAGATTGATGTTTTATAGAAAAGAAAACAAATTCTGATACTTCTTTTTTAAGATGCAGCTCATTTAATTAGTTATTTCAATGAATTATTTCTTTCAAGGCAATTTACTTCGTTTTATCCACAGATAATTCTATTGAAGGGCCTAGGGCCTGCAAATGGTACAATTACGCATATTCCTATCTTTGCAGATCTCTAGCCAAAACAAATTCCAGGGCTGACATTTTAATTTGTATTTGCATTTCAGCTCTGCCAGATAACTGCAGTTTCTTGAAGTGAACTAGACCAAAAACACCTCATGTGAACTAGGTGGCAAAAAATACAGCTGACAGGCTGCTTCTTTTCATTCTGTTCCTAAAATACCTTCTCAACAATTAATCTCTTTTAGGATTTGATGAGTACATGCTTTGCTGCATTTTCATTCACTTCTAGTGAAGATCCACTTTCTCTGATGAGAGGCTGCCCTGTGCTGGGCACCAGGTGAACACGTGTACACACCTACCACAAAGGGTGTATTTGACACATCCATAGCAATGTGCTGATTCTTCCTGGCCCACTAGTAATTTTAATAACTCAGGAGTTGTATCAGGAATAGTGTGGCCAGCAGGAGCAGGGCAGTGATGCTGCCCCTGTACTCGGCACTGGTGAGGCCATACCTCGAATACTGTGTTCAGTTTTGGGCTCCTCACTACAAGAAGGGCACTGAGGTGCTGGAGCGTGTCGAGAGAAGAGCAACGAAGCTGGTGAAGGGTCTGGAGAACAAGTCCTATGACGAGCAGCTGACGGAACTGGGGTTGTTTAGTCTGAAGAAGAGGAGGCTGAGGGGAGACCTGATCACTCTCTACACCTGCCTGAAAGGAGGTTGTAGTGAGGTGGGTGTTGGTCTCTTCTCCCAAGTCACTATCAATACTATGCGAGGAAATGGCCTCAAGCTGCACCAGGGAAGGTTTAGATTGGATATTAGGAAAAATTTCTTTACTGAAAGAGTGGTCAGGCACTGGAACAGGCTGCCCAGGGAGGTGGTGGAGTCACCATCCCTGGAGGAGTTCAAAAAATGTGTAGATGTGGCACTTTGGGACATGGTTTAGGAGGCATAGCAGTGTTGGGCTGACAGCTGGACTTGATGATCTTAGAGGTCTTTTCCAACCTTAATCATTCTGTGATTCTAGGATCAATTTAAGAGTGGACCTGAAGAAAAGCTTGCGTACATAAAAAGCTGGAAATGACACTTGTAACTACTGAAGGTTGGAAGTTTCAGCCCTGGAATCATGGCTTAAGAACAGACCTGGACAAAAGTGAAGTCAAGAGCAATCTGAAATGATACAACATAATCTGTACTATTATAGCAAAGATCTGAAAAGTTCTCTAGCATTCAGTATCCACTGAGATGGTAACTGCTTCTAATTTACTTCATACATTATGAAAGCGTTTTGTGATCATCTTCATCTAAGCACCTAACTGTTGCTGTATTACTAACTTGTTGGTAAGGGGCATGGCATTGCAAAGCCATCTAGTCTCTGAAAGCAGATGATTTGTTATGATATTGGTGATATAAATATGCAATGAAGCCAAAAAATTGACTCAGCACTGGACCCAGTACGAGTTATCGCTCTGGGCAGCAGCACTGACAAAGCCTGACAATGAAGGAGTGTGGAAACTGAACCTCACTGCTGCGCCATTCAAAGAGGAGGTGGGGATTCAAGAACCCTGTTCTCTGTCAAGTGATATTTCAGGCACACACATAACTATGAACAAAGGGTGTAGATGGCACAACTGCTATAAATGTCTTATCACTCTACGTTGGAGAGGGGCTCAGGGTTTTGGTTTGTTCTCAGTGTGCCACCTATTCGTGATGCTCTCTTTGTCTGCACTGACCTTTGACAGCCCAGACCGACCGCATGTTCAGCATTTTTCCTTTTTCATTAATTTTTAACCATCCTGTAGGTTTTCCAGGTGTTCCTTCAGCTGCTGGCTCTTGCTGTGCCACAGCTGTTGCTGCCAAGCCCTTCAGCGTGACTCTGCGTACTGCTCACTTCAGGTAGGTGTTCAACAAGATCCAAGAATTGCCTGCGAAATGCAAATTACTCTGCCAGGCAGGAGAGGGAAAGCAAAGCAAATGAGGGTGTCTTCTAATTAAATGTAATGACAAGGAGGCCAGAAAGCATCCCCTGCTAATTCCTGAACTACTTTGTCAGGAGGCAGAGAGAAGTAGAAACAAGGGAGAAGACGATACTTGCCAGAATGGGGAAAGAAGAGAAAACCAGGACAAAAAGGGAGGTGCCACCGCAGATTGTCCTGCACAGCCCCCCACAGGCTTTGGTAAGGGCACCTCTGCCCCGCTGCTCACGCCAGGACTGCCTTGCAGCAGCCTTGGTGTCCTTCAGCCCCTGGTGCTCGGCTTCTCCTCGAGACAATGACACAAACAGTATCTGTCTCTCATCAGTAGGCAAATCTTTTAGATGAGACAGCGCTGTTACTATCTGCTCTGGTTTTAATCTTTTCCTTATTCTTGCAGGAATATGTATGCGCCTACGATAATTTTAGTAATGTAGTTTCTGTAATTCCTTTTTATTGGTGCTACAGAGCTGAGGAAAAGCCCTACCGTCCTGGGAGCTGTACTCATAAAGACAAATCTTCTTCCTTCAGTTTATTTCAGTTTCTTTTTCAAGTGAGAATATGCTCTGGTGCACCCTAAGATCAGCTTCTTGGCACAGTGAATCAGCTCAGGCAAGATTTCATGCTATACCAGAGGTAGGTGGCAGGTACACTACACCCAGCGAGCGTGTATGCAGCTCTGCTGGGCGTATGTAAGCTATACTTCATTTTGTTGCAGAGACACCACTTGTGGAAACACCAGTACCAAGCAGGATCCCCCAGGAACTCCTCAGCTGCTCCACCTCCTGTCAGGGAGCAGAGTGGTGATGGATAGGCTTCACCTTATGGATGCATGTAAACATGGGTCTGCCACTCTTCCTGGCACATCTGGATCTTCACGTTTTCTCTGTTGTTAGTCTCCATTGTGGGATACACTCCACATGGACGGGACTCTCCACACACCTTCATTTCCACAAGTACTCAGGCAGTGATGTGAGCACACCCCCACCCCGCCTCTGCATCCTCCCAGGGACTTCCCTCCTGCCCAAAGCAAAAGAGGTTTGGTAGCCAGTAAAGTAACCCAGATCAGAGAGCCCAAGTTTCAATGGCAGGGAGCGGCATCTTTTACAGTTTTATGCGTGTGGTTTTTCCTTTTCTACATGAAAACTTAAGAAAGAATGTTTTTCTTTTAAGGTGAAACTTGGCACAGTTTATAAACCCATTCTCCTTAGGACAAGCCTCCCCTATCCTCCTTCGTCCCCAGGCTGAGCAATGAACCTCACCGGCAGCCTCACACCCCTCCAAGGGCAAGCTGCTGAGAGTTTGGTGTAGGGCTTCAGGGTGGGCTAACGCGTCGCTCAGGAGTTAGTACTCAGGTTTCCAGTGACTGACTGCAAATGAACTGGGAACATGTTTTTCTCCCAGTCTGGTGGAGATGGAAGCTGCCAGGTGAGCAGGTTTTGGCTGGGCAGGATGGCGGTGGGCCTGTTGTAATCGGTCCAGATGGCTTACATGGAGATTTCCATCAGATATGTTTGAGTGTGAAAATTTTTTAAAAAATGCATGTAATATAAGTCGGGAAGAATTTCTTGTTGCAGATTCAAGGCTTTCAATGAAACTTTTCAGCAGGACAAAAGGCTAAAATCAGATACAAAAGCAATTTGAACAGGACTCCTAGCAAAGTGATTTATACAGCCACCTGGCACAGTGACAAACGAGCTGTTACTTCACTTACTCGGGAGGTTTGATCCAGTGTCAAGCTGGAGCAGGGAACAGGAATTTCTGTAAACCGTGGACATGTAGTATTTTATTCTATTATTGCAGCAAAATTATATTTAGAGAGATAATGCCAGTGATAACATGGAAAATAGCATTAAGGAATATATATTAGTTTAGCAAAACCCCAGCTGCCATAGAAAATTATCATTTCATAAACATTAGTACTTGATTGGTAATGCTGGAAGTGGCAGGAGTGTTTTCTTCCTTTTTTTCCCCCCTGTGGCTTCAGTGTTTTTGAATATGTCATGCTGGATGTTGGTAGTCCTGGAGACTGGAAGGCTCACTCCACCCAGAATTGTGCAAGCATCTCCTTGTGCCTCAGTCCTCGGGAGGACAGGACTTACGTGCTCTCGGTTCTTTCCCAGTCTGTGAATAAAAGAGCCAAATGTCAAAGCAATTATGGGTCAGTCACCACCAACTAGACTGACACCCCCAAATTATTTCAAATGGAGAAATAAATCATGACGAAATGGTAATTGTGATTGATCTTTATATTTTTTTATTTTTATTAAGCATACGTTATCTATGAGCCTAAGGTGAGGACCAGGGTATATCGTGCCAGGTACCCTGAAGACGCAAAGACCTGCCTTAACTCTTTCAGATGATCTGGCCCTGAGGACTTGAAATATGCCTACGACTTGGGCTGGAGCTGAGTGACTGTGAGCTGTTTGGTTTCACAAAGGATATGCTTTTAATGGTATTGGGAGATTTTTCCTACTCACAATCCAAACGCTAATGGTGCCTCATGCCATAACTCTGATCTTTCTGCTGTTCTGGTTTATCTGTTGAGGAGACCAACATACAAGTGTTAACTTTTTCTTTTAAATACTATTTCTGCCTCTGATATGACATAAACACATTGTGGGCCAAGGAAGACTTCGGTCTTACTTTAATTAATTTTATTTCCAAAGCTCATGCCCCAAGGCAGACCTTCTGTAACATTTAAAATTTGTAAATGTTTGTGTCACCTTTAGTGCGCACCCAATGTTATGAATAGTGAGGGAAATACTTAAAATTATGATGGGCATCATGTAAAAAGTGAAAAAAATGGCTAGGGGCCCCTCCTTTCTCTGCCCTCCCCCAAAATGTAGGCACCAGTCGTTTGTTACTGTTTAAGGCAGCTGATACCAAGAGGTAGAGGAGGAGCATCCACTATGTAACCTGTGGAGTCTGCGCCTGTGGCTCTGCTGTTACCGTGGTCATTGATTCCTATCATTTTATGCCAGAAACGGCCACTAGATCATCAAGCCAGACCACCAATACTTTACAGGCTTTTTAAATTTCACAGCCATTTATTCCTCTACTAAGTCCAGTAGTTTGTGCTTGGCTCAAGCCAGCCCATCAGCAAGCCTAGATGTCAGGAGATGGGGATCTCCCATTTCCTGGGCAGTGTCTTCCACCGCTTACATACCCAGCTGTTGAAGTGGATCTAAATTCCTTCAGCTTCCATCCATTATCTCATGTTATATCAGTTTCTGTTCGATCCATGTGCTCCTCAGACCTCTCCATTTTCTCCAAACGGTATTTCCCATAATGTTATATTCATGTCACTTTTCAGCTTTCCTTGGAAAAGCAAAATAACTTGCATTCTCAAGCCTCCCACTGTCCATAGATGTTCTTTTTCAGACTCTTTCCTATGTAAAAATATTAAATGTTCTTTTTCAGACTCTGTAAAAACACACTTTTACAAGCATGGGAACAGACAATGTTCGGGGCTTGTCTCACCTCAGCTGTACAAAACAAAAAGGCAAGATCACCTCGCATTCAGGGACTCAGCTTATGAAGAAGTGGTTGCAGGTACCTGGTCCAGGAGTGTTCCCAAAGCGTGTCTTTCTCTGAATACTGATGCACAGTTTTGACCCATGGGCCCAAATCAAGATGTCCTCTGTTGCCACCGGTTGGTGACAGGAAAGCAGGAGTGACAAGGCGTGGGACAGCCAGCAGCACTGCTGAGGGGCTGGTGGGAGGCAGCTCTCCAGCCCCAGGGGAGGAACAAGCTGTATAACTCCTGTGACAGCTTTGCTCAAAATTTAGTTGAATTTTTCATTTGGCGCAATAATTTTTTTAAAAGCCTGATTGGGTTTTGCTCTGAAGGAGCAAGGGACCTGCACCCAATGTGTCGCATCATCCAGAGATACCTCCTGCCAGGGCTGGGCAGCCATGCTGAGCAAGGACAAAGAGGGAAGAGGAGTTTGTTCGTGCTGAAGGTCACTCCCAGATGAGAAAGGCTCTGTAAAAGGCTCTGTGTTACAAACCTGCCCCCGAAGGGCTGGCTCAGAGCGGGGCAGGAGGTGTTGTGCAGCAGGTGCTGTGACGTACAGCAGCTCTGGGGCAGCTCTGCTGGGGCTGCAGCCCATCTGGTGATGCTGCATTGCTTGCTGATGGGGCACAGCGTCTGTGCGTCTGTCTGGAAAGGAGTATCTGATCAGAACCAAGATCGCAGCCACCGTGGGACTCTCCATCTCAAAATGTGGCTTCAGGGTAAAAGCCTTTGGCTTTTCTCCTGCCCAGGCCTGGTTTCTGCACCTTCACACTTGCAGGGGAAGCTGGGTTCAAAGCGTGGTGGGAAGAGCTGCATCCGTTGGGCTCATCACATGGCGCTGCTGCCCCAGCGCTTGTGCCCTGCAGTGCACACAGGCACCCTGCCATCTACGGGTGGCGTAGCAACTCACTAGGTATTGGCATGCCATAAAATCTGGCACGCTGTGTCAAGCTGCATGATATAAATTTGTCTGCCTTGTCCTCATATCAACTCTGCGCTACAGACTCCTTCAGGAAATCAGTGCTAAGGGTGGCCAGACGGCAGGCGCCCGCGGGTGCCAAGGAAGCTCGAGGCTGTTGTCAGAACGTGAAGATGCTCTCTAACATTTTTGTGAAGTCATGGCAATCAAGGGGGTTTCCCAGTGACTAGAAAAAAAAGCAATTTTTTTTTGTGCCAATCTTCAAAAAGGGTAACAACATGGCGGGGCTACGGGCTCAGTCCCTGGGAATATTTTGAACCAAGCCCTGTGTAAGCCATTTCCAGGCACATGGACCAGAAGGTGATCAAGAACTGCCAGCGCAGCTTTAGCAAGGTCACAGTGACCTCCGTGGTGGAAACACTGGCTGTGTGGACAGGGGAGAGCAGCCAGGCTGTTTACCTTGACTTTAGCAAGGCTTTCAATGCTGTTTCCCCACGGGATACTAGTGGCCAGACCAGGAAGTGGGAATGGCTGGGTGGACTTGCAGTGTGGGTGGAAAAAGTGGAAAGAGTATCAGGCTCAAAGGGTCATTGATTTGAAGGCCAGCTGGTAGCTAAGGAGAAGAGCTACTCTTCAGAGGCTGACACTGGGGCCAATACTGGGGCCTACCATGGTCACCAGTAACCTGAATGACAGGACAGGATCCACGTAAGCTCACAAACGATACCAAACTGGGAGGAGGCATGGGTGAGGTGGAGGGCAGGGCTGCTGTTCACAGGGATGTTGGTAAACTGGAGGAAGGGACTGACAGAAACCTCATGAAGTTCACCAAAGATAAATGCAAATTCTCACACCTGGGATGGAATAAATCCACACATCAGTCCCAGCGGGAAAGGTCCTGGTGGGCAGCAAGTGAGGCAGCAGTGGCCTGTTGAAGTGATACAACATGAAGGGTGGCATTAGCAAGAGCACAGCCAGCAACTATTATTCTCCTTGACTTAGCAGGTCTGAAAATGCACCTCGAGTACTACATTAAGTACTGCATCTAATCCAAGTTACTTTGTGATGCTGTAAGCAAGTGTTTTTTGAGGTTGACACTTGGACATGGTTTGATCTCTGCCTCATTGTCCTGTACTGCTCTGCCATGGTCTAAGCCTTCTGGACCATGGTGTGGGTCTCTGACTCAAGATCACTAGGGCACTGTGGGACAGATCGGATCACACTTTGCAAAAATACCCCCCAAAAAACCCAAACCAAACCAAACCAAAAAAACCCCAAACCAAACCAAAAAAAACCAAACCCTCTTGCTTTATACCTCAGTCTGTCTTTCATGGACTGATGGGTAAGATGGTTGGACACCCACAGATGTGTCTTCTGCATGAGGACTATGGGATAATTCAGGTTGGAAGGGACCTCAAGAGGTCTGTAGTCCAACCTCTGTCTAAAGCAGGGTCAGACTGGGTTGCTCAGGGCTTTATCCAGTGGCATCTTGAAAACCTCCGTGAGAGGCTGCACAACCTCTCTGACCAACCTGTGCCACTGCCTGACTGTCCTGAGGGGGGGAATTGTTCCTCCTTGTACCCAGTCTCAACCTCATGTGTTTCGCTTATGCCTGTTGTCTCTCATCCTCTCGTCATGCACCACCATAAAGATCCTGGATCCGTCCTCTTGATAATCTCTCCACAGGCACTGTTAGGTCCCCATGAAGCCGTCTCTTCTCCAGGCTGAATGAGCCAAGCGCCCTCAGTGTCTCTCAGAGGCTGTTATGGAACCACCTATGACTTACCTGTACTGTTACTGTCCCACATGGGTGTGTGTTTACAAAACAAATCCCTTAACATCAAAATGCAGCACAAGGCGATGTTGATTTGTTGAGCAGTCTGATCTCAGTTATCCTGATGACAATCTGGGTATTATAAAGCCTTTGTAGGATAAAACACAGATGTCTATATGTCTATATATATTTTATATAAACATCAAAGCTTCCCATCAGTTTTTCTCTATTCATCTCAGCTGCTAAATTTGATTTTATACACTGATAAGATGTTGTCTTGAGATACTGGTACCTCCAGGACAGTTCCCTCCTCTCACCACCTGTCTGCCTTCCCTCCAGCTCAAAGCTCAGACATCAAGATTAAACCCCTTTCCTCCAGGCTGGTCCAAGCTGAGCCCCTCTCAGCTGCCCTGCTGGCTTCCCAGCTTCTTGTCTCACAGTCATCTCAAATGTCACCTCTGTACCTCACCAGCTACCCAGACCTCTGTTTCTCCTGATGGCAAACCAGAGGGAAAGCAGAGCTAGCAAGAGGTTTCCACATTGCTTCCTGAATTCTTTTACAATGTTCACTGTAGAGAGGACGATGTCTCACATAATACATGCACCGGCTCATTGCCCCATTTATTTCTGAAACACCATATCCTAGCCGTGATGCTGTGCACTCAGCAGTACAGTCCTGCTCTTCTACTTACACATTTGCTCTGGTTTTACCATCAGCAACAAACCCGTAATCTCTCCTGGGCAGGATTTTGTTTCTAGGTCTGGTTCTCGTAGCCAGCTGCTGCAACCCAGGAACAATTACAGTGCTTTACACAGCTGCTTGGTGGTTTTTAGCTGGGGTTTTAAAGATCGTTTTTGACTCAGAAAGCTCCAAATGGCCTGTGACCTTTCTGCAGGAAATAGTACCTCTGCTGCAGTTGAACCAATGGTTGCTGGTTGCAAAATACCTCTTGGGCTCTGTCTTCACTAGGAAAAAATGAAGCCATTCTTCATCTGCCTTAGCATCTGGTAAAAGCCTATTGGAGATGAGGCTTTTTGTAACTTTTAATGGGTCAAGTGAACTTTAGGTTTCTTATAGCCTTTAACCTGATCCACTGACCAGAAACTCCCAGTCGCTGTAACTCCCTTGGATTTTCACTGGTTCAGACTGCAGACCTGTCTACAGTGCACAAGGGGAGGTGCCACACAGTGCCCAAAGCTTCACAGAATCCATGAAGTACCCATACCTTTCCCCTTCCCCCTTCCCTATTACTGGAAGCCATTCAAGTTACTGGCTCTTTTTTTACACTGCTATTTGTTTCCGCATCACCAGAAGGCTGATGCCAGCCTGTTTTACACTGTAAGCTTGACAACATGGTAATTTTATGTTAAGCTTTACAACTTCACAACTGCTATGTGGTGGTGCGCTCTTCCAGATGATACAAGCTACTGACAGGGAGACATACAGGTAACGTGATGGAACTTAGCTTTTTGCAGGAGTGGAAATTGTTCAAAACTTTTAAGCAGATGTTAAATTCACTGCAATAATTTTTTTTAGGCATTAATCCCGCAAATGCACAGTGACAGAGAGCACTAGTCTTATCTGCCACATTCTCACAGCAAGCACTTAGACAGGGAAGCAAGAAGAGGAGCAGATATTTGTACTTGCCGCATGCTTGCTGTGACCTCTTTCTGCTCACATTGCCATCTGCTGTGAACCACTTTACATGCGTTTGCCAAGGCTTCTGTATCTTTGAAAACAATACTGCTACTTTTATCATAAATGGCCTGAATTATTCTATATCCGGCCTTACCTTCCCACGTATACAAACATCTTTACAGGTACTTAGCTGCCGTTCAGGATTTTTGCTGCCGATTTCCACTGTGGGGGTCAGCACCCTGCTGACTTTAGTCTCAGAACAGCTTTCCAAAAGGAAGCGCTCTCTACGGTGATATAATATCACACAAGCTATGCACAAGGGAAACTTCACCTACGGTTGCAACGGAGCTGTGTCTGATGTTAAATATGGAATCCACTGATATTTTGACACATGGGAAAGACCTGTGCCTGGGGAAGTCCTTTATCATACGATTAAGCTGTCATTTAAACAGTGTAAAACACAACTTCTAAGCAGAGGAAAAAGCAAGTCTGTTTTGCAAATGCCTGCTGAAGGTGAGATGATTAAAAGGGACACAGAGCAGCATTTTGTTGTGATTTTACCTTGACTAAAACAAAGCGCTGCATCATTTTGTGAAGCAGGAGAAATGATGGGAGATTCCACTGCTTAGATCTCTGGAGAAAGATGTGTACATTTAATGAGTGCTCATTAAAACAGCTTCTAATAGAATCAGGTAGAAGCAGAAAAATGCTAAAGAGAATAGGGGAAACCACTGGGCTCTGATGAATGCTTTATTTCATCTCTGAAGAAGAATACAACACTCCCTGGTAAGCCAAATTAAATTTAAATGCAAAGAAAACACTACATTGATATGAGCTGGAAACCAAAAAGCTGCTGTGGGTCTGCTGTGTACATGCTCCTACCAGCACAGCCTAGCTGCACGTCCACAGGACAAGTCTGGCTTATGACATGTATCGAGCCTGGTGGCTCTTCCTGTAGGAGATGCACCATGGTTGTCTGGGCAGCAAACACATCCCGGACAGGTAAATGTCTACTCCTGCACCTGCTTGGAACTTGGTATCACCAGGAAAGGAATATCAGCTTCCCTGACCAGCGCCTGTTGCTGTGTGCCCCTCATGCTGCACTTTTCCCAGGCCTTGGGGATGTGGTAACCACAGCAGCAGCAACCAGCACCCTGGAGAACGCTCTCTTGGCCTCCTCTTTTGCTAGCAAAACCAGCCAATTTTAGCAAATGCTCTGCGGGGTGCAGAGGTAGGTCACTGTCACCATCTGGGGGGGACCGCTGCTGCTCCTGGGGAAGTGGGCAGCTTGTGAGAGTGGTCCCTGAGCTGACATGCAGCTGCTGAAATTGCGCCAGCCTGAGCTACCCTGTGATGGCAGACACAGGGGCTTGCAGATCTAAGACCAGATGCATCTACTGGCAAGGCTGTGTTTCTGTAAAGGCTGTGCACAAGCTGTGGCTGGACAGAAAGAAGGCAAACAAACACTGTCCAGAAAGAGCATGATGAATGAAACAGACCAAGCATTAATGAAGGAGTCACTACATTTTTCTGTGATGTCTTCCTAGAAGGAGAGGGGAACCCAAACCAACACCAACCTTAGCACAGAGAACTCCAGGGACCCTAAAATAGGCTGTTTAATCAAAAAACCAACAAAACCCAGATCTGCTTTATTAGTTCTCACAGAAAGCTGTCTGAAGGGATTGGGAATCCAGCATTGACAATAAATCCTGGAGTCCATTTCAACAAGAAACTAGGCTGCAGAAGGAGCCAAAGCATCAAGGGAGAGATAAGCTGCTGCTGTGTGGCCTCGGCTCAGTGTAGCACAGGCTATCTTGCCAGGTACTGAACTCAGCTACATCTGCAGGGTAATAGAGCCAAGGGAGAGTCTGCAGGCTGTGCATGGACCAGACCCTCCTCTCCAACAGTCCCCTGCCTCTTGGTCAGCAATCTGAGATTTTTGAAATCCTCTCGCTCCCAATTAGACCCACCTAATGCCTGAAACTGGAGTTTTAAGATCACTCCCCCACCTTAGCTTGCCACATCCTCTGCATTCCCCTTGTAAGCTGGATGATGTGGAGTGTGATGATCCTTGTTCTGAAAATAGTAAGAGGATGCGTTTGACCTTTACAGCTCAAAATGATGATGATGATGATGATGATGGCAAACTCAATGCATCTTAAAAATGTTTTTCTACAGACTCTCTGTCAAGCATCATTTAAACCCCGTACATCATGATAAAATATGAAGATGAAACCAGCTCCGGTAGGCCACTGGTGGGAAGACAGTGTACTGGTACATTAAAATACCTTTTGTTGTCAGATAAAGACTGCCCCACATTGAAAGGCCACCATCTTTCCAACCAGTACAAAACAAGGGGATGAAATACCTTGGCAAATACGAAAGAACAAAATCCCAGTAAACTCCACAAGCAGAAGATGCTCAAGTAAGAGCTGATTTGCATGTAGTAACCAAGTGTTGGTTGTACCATGCTGTACAGCACTGGGTTTGTTCAGCTCCCATCCAAGTCAGAGGAATGCAAAAAGTAACAACCCCAGGGAGCATTTCTGTTAAGAGGATGACATTTCAATTAAAAAAAGCAAAACCAACCAAACAACCTAGGTTTGAGCTGCTAGCTTTAAAAGCAATTCTAGAGAAAAAAACAGTTAGATCCATATGATCCTAGATAATTTAAAAATAACTTTAAAGGGTGTATATGAATTGGAGGTTTTTTTAAAAGCCTGAGTACCTGCAAATGGTATGTCTGTGTCATACATGCCGGATTGATGATATTTCCTATACATTTTTCAGTGATGAACGTAAAATATCCATTAACTGCACGGGCCTCACACTTTGCATAGACATCAAAGATTCACAGTATAGGACAGCGGTGAGGTTGCAGACACTCTCTGATATCCTGCTATAAATAGGACGATTCATAAGAATTTAGTAAGAAGGTAAGATACACTGCACTGTGTGCAAATGTCCACCTAACCCAGTAGCATCTCTGACGTGACCTACAGACACTTACAAGAAGGCTCGTGCACCTGGAACGCTGCAGCCAAGCCTCCTTGAAACAAAGAATAACACTGCACTACACTCTTAATTTCTACTTGTGGGCCTCATATAAAGAAAATTTCTTTTACTTACTGTAGCATGGAAATTATTTGATGTCCTGACAGCTTTCAATTATTTTATCCTTGTAAATACAGTGACCATTTATTATTGGCCACAGAAGTTTTCTGTTGTATATCCATTACTAAAAATTCTGCTGTTACCCTCTGGTTATTTCCAGACTTACTTGACATATCTGATATCCAACCATTGACCATAAAGCACTATACATTTGACAGGGGGCACAAAGTTGTTACTGGGTGGTCTAAGCATTGCCAATGCCTAAAGTTCCCAGTTCATCCAAAACATGGTTTTAGTAACAGCACAGTTTCCTGAGCTTGCGATACTGCTGGATTGCTTTGTAAGCAGGACATTAGCTGCACTAAACAAAAACGCAGCCAGGATACCTACCAGTTCTGTAACACCATTAATACTTCCACCATTTTAATAGGAATTCCTTTACAATTCTGGCTGAGTACCATTAAGTTTTGGCAGGTTTTTACTATTCTATTTATTGATTTGGTCAGCCATTTTGCCCTCTGAATGATACTTCCATCTGAGACTGGTAGGAAGCCATTAGACTGATGCCAGCGCTGTCAGATGTGGAAGGGGCACCAACACAGCAACGCCAAGATGCTTGAACTATCCATCCCTGCTGTTCCCGGTTCGTTCTCAGTCCTCCTGAGTGCAGAAGCAGGTTAAACATGCATTGAGTGGTCAGAAAAGGTTCAGTTTATTGTCCTACTTTAGGCTTCTGCAATTAAGCCCAAAGAGATCCCCAAACAGCCCTGGCCATGTGATTTCAATATTGGCTTCTCCATTAGGTGAAACATTTATTTCCCCTCCCTCTCTATTGTTTTTTCCCATTAATTTTTATTCATTTTCCAGTTTAGTAGATTGGATGGCTGATAGTTCCTAAGGGTCTATACCGTGTAACTGCAGTTTGTGTTTAGTTAAGCTAAAACCATTTATCAAATACATCCTGATCACCATTGTGCTGTAGTCCTTTTGGCTGTAGTTTAACTGCAGGGAGACAAACCGGGACTCCACCCCTGCACCACGATACCAATTTCTTCTTTAGATGAAGTAGGTGGTGCCTGAATGACTGATGTGTGAGGTGGAGAGGACAGCTGTGTCTGGTAGAAGTAAATATCACTAAGATCTCCTCCAGGACACACCTGAGCTGCAGGACTGTAGTCCTGCATTGTATAAAGCAAGCGGCCTCCCTCTCCATTACTTACCTGGATATCTGTCAGTCACTGGTCAATTTCTTTCAGAAGTCATATTTTCACTGGCTATGGTACACAATAGTCAGTTTTACAGTGAGAGATGTAGCTCATTCCATCAATTTGTATGCCTGGAAAATAAGTTGAGTATTCAAGAAAACCATGCAAAAGAATTAAAATATACATTTTTTTAAAAAATTTAATCTGGAAAATTATACAGTCCACCATTTTCTTTTAGCCTGTCTATAGCAGTCAAATTGGAAAAACAGAACTCTGGTCATGCATCTGATTTTGCAGTTACTTAATCTGAGGATCAGGACCAAACTTCCCCAAAAAAATCTAGTTTAACATAGTTTCTTTCAATTCTTACCTCTCCCAGTTAATGATCACTAACTCAAATACTAAGTACTTACATCCATTTAGCAAGACGCAGTGCAGACCCTCCTGTACATCCATATTGAATTTTGTTTCCCAAAACTGAGCATATACAATGATAATAAATGGCAGTATGTCAGAAGAGAAGTGCAGTAGAGGTAAATTAACTTAGATAAGAAAGGCAGACTTGGAAGGGCACCCTGGCTTTCATTTACAACCCTACATTCAAGAATTCCTGTTAGCTCGTCTTTCAGACTGCTGGTACAAAACTGTAGTGCCTGGTACTTCCTTCTGCAGCGTTAGTGGATGCAGGGGATCTACAGAAGTTCAACTGAAGTCTGAGCATCTGAATTTAATCCCCCAAGTTTAGTTAGTGTCATCTGCCATCTCTTTGCACTGGAACATATTTAATTTTCTATTTTTAGAAAGAATATTGTTTTGTTATTTGAAATAGAATGTGAAATTCAATGAAATGAAACAGACAACCATTTTTTTTTAGAAAGGAAAATTTATTTATGATTACATATACCACATATAAAATTAACATTTAACTGAAACATGTAATTGTTTCAATCATTTATGACTAAACACTTACAATGTTGACTACAAAACTGTACACTTTATATTTAGTAACTGATTCTTACAGCATAGTGCAATCGTAACATTTTATAAACAAAATAATTTGTGCCTTTTTTTTTTAAATAAAGTGCATTAAATGACTATCTTGTATACAACAAGAAGCTCTGTAGTTGCAATCCAAAGCCTTAATCTTAAAGGAAACTGAGGCAAAAATGTTTCACTTCCTTTTATAATTACTTCATATACTGGCAAGCTATGGTTCAAACGTCAACCACAGTTAAATGAAAAAAAACCCCTAAATTAGTATAAGAAATAACCACAGGCCTTTATGTACTAAACCAGTAATTGGTTCTCACATGAACAGCACAACATGCAGAATTTAAATTACTGGTTTAAAGCCATTTGGCTCCTAATGAGATGTGTAGCGTGAGAACTACCCCCTTGCAGCTGCTTTTGCTACAGCTTTTAGAATTCAGCATGGAACCACACTGCAGTCAGTAGTATCAGGAGTTTACATGAATCGTACAATGTTTCCTAACAAAAGTTCTCTCTGAGAATTTAATGAGATGAGCATGGTAAACGACAGGTTATTTTTAATTGCATTTGGCAATAAAGAAAAAGTAGTGGTCTAGTTAGTAAATCTAGAAAATTAGAAGTGGTTCTACTAGCCCAAGGTATTCCAAATTTCATGGCCTGAAGTTAAATACAGAGTTTTACAGCTTTATTTCAGAGGCGCAGTTATAACATTTTGTCCTGTGAATTTTCTTTTTATTTGTAAACACATTTACAATCAACTTTGTAGTTTTTGGCTGTGACAGTAAAGCTGAGTCCAAACAAAGGACAACATGACTGCAAATTTTAGCCCCAAAGAGTAAACAGATGTAGACATACAAAACAGATAGAGGTTTAATGCAGCTCTTTCCAGAAGTAATACAAAAATAAGAATGCCCATTTCCTTTGGTGGGCTCCGACTAAGGCCCAACAGAAAAGTCCATATTCTTCTACTCCTCCACACATACATGGGACTGCTCTCAGCTTCAATGGAAAATATATTTGAGCACAGGCAAGTAACCCTAGAGATTTGCCTGAGTATTTTGCTGTATATGTAATCTAGGCAATTTACCTGCCTCTTCAGCTGCAATACCCATTCCACACTTCTGGCACAAATCACACATACTCTTTCCACATTTCCTCCTATACGTTTTAACCTGTGGGATCAGCCTGAGTTCAGAAGCAGACTACCGTACATTCAGCCACTCTGCTCTGGGACAGCCGCATGCTGGAGCATTCTAAAACTCCCAGCAATGAGTTACTCTCCTCCTCCTAGACTAAGCAAGTCTCTGCTTACATTGAAAGGGAAATACAAAAGAAAGGAGCTGAAATTTGGTTGGAATGTGATTGAAGAAGGCTCACTATTTTCTATCATGTCTTCAGAAAACTCTCTGCTGAGAGCAGAGCTCCCTTCCAAACCCAGCACGCTTTGACCCTGCGATCAACACTGTAGAAAGGCCTCACCTCCGTGCTATTTTCTCACGAGCGCTCTGGGGCAGAGGTACTACAAGGTGGACTGAGTGTTGCTCATATATTAAGGGAGTACATTGTCAGAGGGCAACCAAAGTGCAGCAAAACAAAAACCCATGGATGGGGCACAACTCCCCGAGCTCCATGGGAACACAACAGTACATCCCTTTCAGGATGCGGGTATCTCAGTTTTCAAAGGGCCAGGTCATGCTGCTTTCATTTGCGTACTATAAAATATCTCTTCCCTGAAAGCAGCAGAAGCTGAATTCCTGATTATTTTGATGAGTTTCATCTTAGCAAACACCAAAGTAAGAGGAAAGTTCTACGTGGACCACAAGCAATCAGTGCATTAAGAGCTCCATACCTTGGCTCTCGATCTTATAGGTCCTAGTCCCTTCTCCTAGAATGCCCCTGAAGCATATGTGTATTTCTTCTGCCCTTTAAAAATAAACTTATAAACCTTTTTAGATACTGTAATATTCCCCAGGTCAGCATCAGCCAGCGCAAAATGCACACCTGTGTCATGACTGTGTGGACTGCTGTTTAGACTTATGATCCATGCAGTCCTGTTACCAAAGCACCTACGAAAGACACAGAGAGAGAGGAAACAGTGTGTGCAGGAACGTATAACTGCTATATAGGCTCATGCTAGTGATAAATATCCTTCTCATATTCTGTCCCATATGTGGCCATATAATCTATTCCTGTAATTCCAAAGCTGGCAGTGGGATCTGTCCAAATTAAAGACATGAGACTTCACCTCCCTTCCAAAACCTCTGGATTGTCTTTGTTTGTTGAAATATCGATTACTTGCCACTGAATCTTTCAGTGTTTGTAACATTCATACAAGTTTGGCACTGTTTTTCTTTAATCACATGAAAGTGCCTCAGCAAAGAGGTTACACTTTGACCATTACGATACTGAAGGTATAGAGCATGATATCTAGCATATCATACATATAAAAAGTAAATTAAATAATCATAGTAATTATGTATATATAATATTTCAGTATGTAATTATGCTACTTAAGTATGATAGCTCATATTTAATTAAGTTAATGACATACCAAAATACTCTAAGAAACTGTTTCTTGACTCAGCATGAAATATAACTAGTACTTAAGTTCTTTAAGTTAAACCTGGTCATAGGTACTTCCTTTTAAGAATGAGTTTATACTTTTTTTAAAAACAAATCTATTTTGTTGGCATCTGTTCCTTAAAAGTGGAAGGCCCCTCCATTTTCTAAGGTAAATCCTTGCAGGATGTAGTCTTCAGCATGTGCAGTTAGTATTGGCTTGCTTTTGTCTTGAGCAACCGGGACTAGGCCTGTGCTCAGACATCATGGTAGGTCATATGGTTGGGATCAAATGGTTTGAGGAAAAAAGAGTATCACCAGCATAAAGAAAATGGTAGCAGTTCACTTGCTCCCCCCACACCCCGCCCATGAATCAGATACATTTCCAGTGTAAGGCAAATACTCACCCAAGTTGTTCAACAAAAAAGTGCTGCTGATACATTTGGAAGGGTTATAACAAATTATTAAAACCTTTGTATATAAGCTTTTACCTATGAATGCAGCACTGTACTTATGAGAGGCAGGTTCTTCGGGTCACAGAAACACAGAATCATTTAGGTTGAAAAAGACCTTTAAGAATATTGAATCCAACTGTAAACTAATGTTTGTCTTGAAAAAGGACTGTGCCAGACATCTTACTTAAAAAAAAAAAAAAAAAAAAGAAACCCCTCCCCTGCCATAATCCTATAGCCACCAGCTGAATTACTCTACACCAGTAATTTAATGAAGCCCCTAAACATGCAGTGAATGTCCATAAGTACTCTATGCTTTTTGGAAAGGTCTGTTTTACTTAGAGATATCAGATAAATAAAGCAGTTCACTAGTTCTAGGACATAAAAGTCTTCCCCCAACCTGGGAGGGGGAAACCCATAATACTATCTTGTCTAGTTAAATATCTAGCTATAGCTAGATTTCGTTTAGCAAGTTTATAAAAATTGCCTCAGCATATGTGGACTGCAAAACAAAAGGTTTGAGGAGGTGAGGACAATTTCCTTAAAAGCCAATTCAAGAGTTTGAGATAGCAAGTTTGACTGACCTTTGCCTTAAAATGAGTTTTGCCCTCTCAACGCATTTGCGAAGAACCTCCACCAGAAAATCTCCCCTTATCCTTTCAACGGCACTGAATTAGTTCGCATCACAGCAGTGATGCGCTAGTTAATTGCAATATGGTCTCATCTAAGCCACATTCAGGTTCGGGTTTTTCCTTCTCTTTTAGGAGAAGTTTGCATAACACAGTGAAATATGCAACTGCTTCTTCTTCTAGTCTGTTTTACAAGATCACAATGATTTTGTGAAGGAACTGCAGCATGGACTTTTTTCAGTTTTTAGAGCAAAGGCATATTGTTTTCAAAGAAACCGTTACTGCAAAGTTACAGACTCAGCTGCTCCTCAGAAGAAAGAGAAATACGTAATGACTTACTGTAAAACAATCTGCTGTTGGCTCTACTTTCATATTTTCAATATTTTTTCACAAAAACCCTCTTCTGATTTCAAGTAGAGCCATGTAAGACTGTGCAAACAAATCAAGTAATAATCTGAATAAAACACGAGGCCATGTTTTCCCAGAAGTACGACCTCACTTTTGATCATATTTCCTCCTCTCTGTCCTCTGGATACCATTCGACAGGAACAGCAATGCTGCCAGCCTCCAAGACACATGACTGCTGCACTGCACCCCAGGATAACAACAGCCCCAGGGCACCTCTTAGGTGCTCCATGTATGTTGGGTAAGGACAGTTCAAAATAACCTTCTCACAGGGGATGCATTTATTTAAGCATCCTTCCTATCCAAGCTCAAGCACAGAGTACCTGGCTGATTCACCAAGCCACAAAGACTTCCATCCTCTCATCTTTCATCATCCACCTAATATGAAAGGAGATATCCTTGCAGTTCATCCAGATTTCTGATCCATCAAAAGGAATTCCCAATTCTTGGTCTAAAGAAGCCAGCAGCACCCAGTTTTATGGAGTAATTTCCTTTTGTATCAAAAAAGTATTTCCAGATATGAGATCTTCCAAGTTTACTGGGAGTCCCATCATTCTTTTACTGACAGATGGAAGAGATATGCATGCCTAATTTATCTTTCCTGTATTATTGCTTATTCATGACATATAAGTCACACCCCTTCCTTTTAGCCCCTCTCTATAAGCAGAGATTGAGAGATCTTATTTTTTCTTCACTGCACATCTCTGGACTACCACTAAGCCAAACTAAAGGTGGCACTGAATGAGAGGGTAAACCAGCGCTTTATAAAATGGCATTCAAAACCCAGAACAAAAGAAAACATCAGGAAACGGTAATATTATTTAAAATTGCATTTCCCAATTACTGTTATCTGCTCTGTCCTTTTTTTTGGTTAGGCACCAAATTTCACTTGCTTTTGAGTAGCCCTGCTGCCTAATACCAATCAAGTTACAGAGCTTCTTGCTAACATGCAATATGCTAAGCGTGCAATAAGCTAAGCATGTGCAAATTTTGTTTTTCTAAGTTTACCACTGAAGTCATCAAACTGTTTTTGTAAAGCGGTTTCCTGTGGTATTATTAAAAAGATGTTGTCTAGTTGCAAACAACAATTCTGATTGCAAATAGCTATTTGTTCCTTTTGATAAATATGTAAAGGAAGACAGATTATTTACTGCATTTAATGTATGTACTGGTGCAACCTCTTGTTCTAGAATTAGCTGCTCCAAAAGGCAGCCAAGTAAAATCTTAAAATGATTCTCAGACCTACTCCCAAAGAGGTGTGATGTGTCCATGTGTAGATATTTAACATTGTCCTTAATTACTCCTTTCATAGATTCATAGATCCCTCTCAAAAAGTACACCACCATGACACCTTTTGCTGAACAGTTGGCCAGTAGCACTTTAAAATATTCTTGAATTCTTACAACATAGGATCCGTATCCCGTGAGATTCTATCTGATATTGTCTTCTTGCAGCAGCACGATTTAAAGAAATGCTGTTCACCTTTTTCTGGTGCTATTCCTATACACCTAAGACTTGATGTGTCGACAGCTGGTGTGCAGGTATACTGTTCTTATTCCCACTCACAACAGAGCTCTTATATTGAATTGTTTTGCACTAGCAACCATGCGGGGAGTCCTACTTTTGCTACAAAACTTTTACATTGACTTGTGGGTATTCAGGATTTTCTAGAAAGTTGCCGGAGTTGGTTTGTTGCAAGGACTAAGAACCATTCACTATCTCAGACAAAGTGACAGAATAGCTAGTGTTTTTTTTTTTTAAATGTTGACCACTCTGTCCAATTCTTACTTTTTTCTTTATTGTACATACAAAAACCAGACCATACATAGTTTTTCTCCATAAAAGTCAGGGCCAACATTTTGAAAATATGGTTCTGAATGTTACAGAACTACATTTTTTTTTAAAGTAATGAGTGTGTAGTTATGTTTCAGGGGCTTGATTTGTAGCAATGCTATTTTATCCCAATTTCCAATCACACTGCAAGTTACTCATCACTTTTGAGAAATGAATCCACAAGTATCTTATTTTTAAAAGCTAAACAATTCATAAGAAAATGAGGCAACAGAAAAATAACTCTTTGGTGACAGAACAGCTGCCAGTCTAAGCCAAAGTTCACTGCTGCCCATGAAGGGGTTTTAGTGACTCCAAGAGGCCCCTCAACACAAAGGACGGATGCAGCTGCTTATGTCACTGAGTGTCCATGGCAGGAAGATACAGCAGCGATAGCAGGCCTTTCAGCTTGCTTCCAAACACCCTGGCTTTTGGTAGGGGTTTTCTTCAATGATACCATAATCTTGTTCTTTTAAAAGCCAAGCAGTCTTCAGAATGGGCTAGCACCATTTATCATATCCATCTTGAAGGGCAGGACAAATTGGGGTATTCTAAGGTTTTGTTTGGTGAAGTATTAAGTTACAACTGGAAACCCTGAACGCAATGAATTTATCCATAGAATGCTGTACAACTAAATGCCAACCAATGAAAAGAATAAAAATCCTCACTGCAGTACATAATTCTCTCTTGCAAATAGCATGAATCCAGGATCCAAGAACTAAGGTAAAAGGTTATTGCTGAGTAATTAATTCTATTCAGGAACTCAATAACTGTAACACAAACCACCTAGAAATAATGTCCCGCATCAGTCCGATAGCAACTGCTTAACAAAGGAAGACTTCTGCTTGCTTAAAGTCCTTATGCAAGTTACTGTTTTTTGTCTAGAGAATATATTGCTTCCTCTCTGTTGCTCTTATTTTACTCAGCAGTTTATAGTACCCGCAACATGGAGGATTTTATTGCTCTTGTGCTAAAAACATACTGCACCTTATTGCTGAAATCTTACTGTTAGGATAAATGGTTAAGAAAAAGACAATTAAAAAAAAATCCTCTCCCAAAGCTTTGAGGATGAATATATGAAAAAACTGATTACGGTAAATTTTGCCCATCAAGATACAACCTGTTACTAACGTCGGGTCAAGCATGTTAACATATAAAAATAAACTTCAATTCTCTAAACTAAATTATGCATTAAGAAAAAAGTCTTTTGTCATTACAATGGAGAAATGAAAGATATTTCACTGTGCATAGAACAGTGAACCTAACGCCCCCGGTCTTACCCCTGGGTGTTGTTTGATAGGACAACAAAATGACAGAGTCCTGCAAGCTGACTGGATTTCTGCCAGTTTCAGAGGGATCTTGGATGGATACTGGAACCTGATCATACAGAACCAGGGCCTACACTTTAACTCTGAGGTGATCACAGAGAATTGCTTAATTCTGCAGGGTCTGAAAAGTGGCTGTCTGTCAAGCATTTCTTTTGAGCAAGTGAGGTAGGCAGCTTTGTACCCACAGCTCTGCCCCTACTCCCAAGAGTTCGTTCACAGGTGTGTTATGTAGTATCTATCCAGTACTGGAAATCATGTTAAAGTTTGGTTGGACAGCTGTGGGCAAACCTACGTCACTGACTTCCAGAAAGATTTTCTGGCCTGTGCTGCATGGTTTCAATTTAAGAACGTATTTCTGGAAGAGACAACATCCTCACTGGAGGTCACAGCAGTAGCTTGGGAGGCATAATCATGTTTCTCATCCTTTTGTGGTGAAAGGTAACCATGCGTTACTCCTCAAACGAGGGCAAATCACATCCCTACAAGCTAGCTTTGTGGGACTTCTATAATTAATCCTTCTTTCCTCCATTTGACTCACAGTGCTCCTCAGGAGAGGAGCTTCCAATTACAAATCTCTCTGCTCCGGCACAAGGAAAGGTCGGCTCCCCCGGCACCCTGGAGAGCCTCTGTGGATTTGAGCAGCCTGTGGAGCGAGGAAGATGACAAGGACACTAGGTGAACCAGCATGAGAAGAGAGGACAACATTATCTCCCTCTGTGCTGCTTTTTTCTGGCTTCCCTACCACCCGGGTGCTGTGGAGGGAAAAACACTAGTGCCTGTGAGGTTATCCAAGAGGATAAGAACAGGTCTGCATAGAGCAAAACAACAGTTGCCCTCAGGACTGAATTTTGGTCACAGTTGTAGCTGCTCATCTTCATCACGTTTTTTAGCAATTTGATACAGAAGAACTAATGGGGAAAAAAAAAGGGGGGGGGTAACTTTGCATGACTTTAACTTATTTTCTGCTTTTAAAAGTGCCATTCTACATTATTCAGCCTCTCTACATTTTTCAGCTCATGACTTTTACTACCATTTATTCCCAATACTTTGCATACTTGCAAAACTGCACGCATACATAGCATGGATATTTATGAAGTGATTATTTCTTATACAAAATTCATAACAAAATGCAACGACTAGTTTCATCAGCATTCAGAAATAGATAAAGAACACCAATATCCTACTCTGAGCAGGGGCCATAGTCTAACTGTGCTGAGCATCTGTAAATCGCAGTGAAGCCAAGGGAGCTGCAAGTTCACAGCTCTACTGGACCATGCCATGCAATTATTAAACTAATCAGATTACAAAGTAAGAGCCAAATATCATGACAGCTGAACCAAGTAAATAATGGAATTTGAACCCAGCATTGCAACTAAAATTAATTATTGCTCATAAAAATTTCTACAGAGCCTTGTTTACAGACAACTCATTCACATTTGAGATTCGGCTTTGTGTATAGCATACGATTCTTAATGTCACAGAAACTTTGCCACGAAAAGCTATGGTCATCCAAACGTCTGTGTGAAAAGGACAGATTCCATTTGGAAAAATCCAGACCAGCAACACAGTTGTCTCTACTATCTATACTATACAGGTATATTTTTTCATTGAACTGTAAATATTGCTATTTTTACACTTGAGTTTGTTGTTTTCTTTTAAATTGTAATGGAAGATACTGAAGCAACAACACAGTATGCTGACTTTGACATTCGAGGGCATATAACCTCCTACTGATGCCAGGGCATTAACACATTGAGCTCCCATCAACACTAGTGGAAGTGGTACTACAAACTCCCATGCGCTGACATGAGGGTACACCTTAAGTTTCACGAAGGCATCTGCCAGGAAGATTTCCTCTGTGGCAATCAAGTCTTCAAATTAGAAAGCAATGTTTTATTTCTAGTGCATTCTAATGTGGCTTCAGTCAAAGGTTAGAAGCAGTTTGAAATTTAACCATTCACGAGAGGAAGCTCTGCTTTTTAGACCAAAACTATCATCCCATAATGAAGTGAACTGACATGCCTACAGTGCAAAGAATTACAATCTGTAATGGATGAAACTGCCAGAAAAGGAGAAAACATTGTTTCATGTTGCAGTGCTGGTTGCATACAATTATGAACCAGATATGCTTTCAGAATTTATAAACTTCGGTATTTTAAATTACATAGCAGAACAATGAAACAAGTGGTAATCGTTGACTTGATAACAAACTTAAGGGGAACCATTTAATGTAGATGCTAAATATATGTTGCAAGCAACTGGTAGGTTATTTTATTAGCTATTTTCTTATACATTTCTGAAAAGATAAACTTGTCTGAGAAACTTAGTGTTGCATCTATTATAAATGTATAGCCAAAAGAGGCCATATCGTTTCATCAATTTCAAAGATCCCCCCTGAATTCCTTCTAAAATTAATAGTATAATGAGCTCTGATGTCCCATATCTAAGTGAAAACATATGGCTGACTTTTCAAAAGGAAGGCAAAGCATATCTTCTGTTTTAACATCCAGCCAGAACTCAGGAGAGAACAGGTAACCCTTTAAAACAATTATCAACCTAATTCACACTGAGATGTAAAATGGAAAGCTATACAAGTATTTCCTCACTTAGAGCAAATTTGTTGCACTGAGATTATTACAATAAATACCATATAAATCAGTACAATTGGCCATTATTTTGAAGGGTATTCTGATGATATACAAATGGGGTAACAGGGCGTGGGTTTTCTTTTTTTTCTTCTCCTGTTTTCAGAAGAATTAGACAGGGAAAAAAATATCCTGACAACCAACTGTAACATGCAGTATGACTAAACTCAATCACATAAACAATTCCAAAGGAGGTATGCTGTTTCAATCTAATTTTAATTAGCAAACTCAATGTAAAATCATGGCAAACATGGCAAAGTCTGGGTAATACAACAAAAAGACCCTGAGCAACATTATAAATCTGTAAAAACACTATTATTTTGATTTTGGAAATCTCCCTTAAACCACCCGATTCGTTTTGGTCACTGGGGTTTTTCTGTTTACAAAAAGGTCAGTGCATCCTGTGGTTTTTATATGAACCCATCACACACCATTTAATGAATGCATCTAAACCAAAGACAGTGTTGCAACAATGTCTGGAAAGTAACATGTTAAGGAGCGTCCTCCTAGCTGCCAGTCAGACATCACTGGGTGATCTTGCTCTCTGAGACAGGTTAGAAGGAATACAGCCACAACAGACGAGCCAAAGCGCTTTCTGTATCTCCTGGTTTCTAAAAGCATATATTACAGGATTGATGATGGAATTGTAGGTAGCTGGCAGGAGGGTGGCATAGGTGTATATAGAAGGATAGGTGTAATCTGCTATTAAAGAATAGAGTGTAAAAGGCATCCAGCAAGCAGCAAAAGTCCCCAAAATAATGGCCAAAGTAGACACTCCTTTTCGGGTGGTCACATAGTGGGAAGTGGCCAGGAAATGGTGTTGCAAGGCAATCTGATGGGCATGGCGCATCACGATTTTACAGATCTGAATGTAGAGCTGCAGCATGAGGGCAAACATAAGCAAGAAAGAGACTGAAAGGACAGCTGCATTATTTTTAGTGAGTGGTCTGATAACACTGCAGGTGGATTCATCTCTGAGGCAGTTCCAGCCCATTACAGGCAGTAGTCCAATACAGATAGATGCTCCCCAGAGCAATATAAGCATGACATAGGTAAAAGTGACAGTCCTCTCTGAATTGTAAGTCAAAGCGTAATACAGGGAGAGGTAACGATCAACAGTAATAGCCAGCAAGCTGCCGACAGATGCTGAGAAAGAGGCAACAATCAGTCCAATCGTAACCAGTTTCGTAGCTTCTGATTGCAGAAGGTATGCAAAAACAAAATTGATGATCAATCCAATGCCCGCTAAGAGATCTGCCAGCGCCAGGCTGCCTATCAGGAGGAACATGGGGGCACGAAGACTGGGATTATGGAAAATGATAAGAACCACAATGGCATTTTCGCAGGAGATAAGGGTCCCTGAAGTACACAAGACAATGTCCCAGGGGTTTACCAAAAGCTCTGGCTCTGGGTCTACGACAGGAACCAGGGAGGATCCTGCGGCTGAGGCATTCTCGGCAGAGCTGGCTTCTACATGATCCTGAGGCAGCCAGCTCAAATTAACCTTCAGATCTTCATTCATTTTAACCCCTGTCTTCTTCAACGGAAAGACATTTTTTTTAATGTTCAGACACAGCACTGGATACAGCACCCCCAGAGCATGCAACGCCCTAGATGGCAACACCAATCTAATGTGCAGGCAGGCACTTGTTACATAAATGTGACAATTAAAAAAAAATAAAAACAGAGGGGAGAAAAAAAATATTTAAAACTGCCCAAGATTATCTGCCAAGGGACCAACACAGGGAAGCTGAGTGATCCTGACGGTAACTCCCTTCACCTGCATAGGGAAGAAGGCACTGGCACGGGAGGGAGCCCCCAAAACAGCTAACACCACCCACCCCACCCCCAAGCGCTGCAATTTGGGGTGGGGGCCGGCTGCGGGGCGGTGGAAACCCCGTTATTCAGCAGCCACGACTTCAACGTGGGATTATTTTTGGTCACGGAAGGAATGGCCAGAATTGG
>WEKW01010860.1:41261-144258 GCA_013389905.1 Sula dactylatra | reverse complement strand
GGAGGAGGGGGGAGGGGGGCGCACGAGCGCCCCTGAGGTACTGCAGCGCCCGCCATGAGGCGATCGTTCCCCTCGCCCCATCGAGGCGGTTCGGCCGCGGGGTGGGCGAAGGAAGGGGTGGACCCTCCTTGGGTTTGAGGTGCTGAAGGGGGTGGTGGGGGTTCGGGGAGGATGCGGGCAAAGTGGGTGCTGGTGATAAAAGCGTAAATTAAAGCGCTGAGCTCAGCCTTGCGTTCCTGACTCTAATGTGTGGCAGCTGTTGCTGGCTGTTAACAGCTGTGCACCTTGGCGAGGAGCGAGTCTCGGAGGGTCACAGATTAAAAAACCTTTGAATAATGTAATATTGTACCCAGGAAGCCCCTCGCTGGTCTCACAGTGGTCAGCTGGCCTTTCAGTCACAACAGAACCTCCTAAAAATTAGTTAAGTCAAAATTATCCGTACTGTGAGCGTGGTTGAGTGCTGGCACGGGTTGCCCAGAGAGGTTGTTGGGTCTCCAGCCCTGGAGATACTGAAAAGCTGATAGAATCATAGAATCGTAGGATGTCCTGAGTTGGAAGGGACCCGCAAGGATCATCAAGTCCAACTGCTGTCCCTGCACAGGACAACCCCAACGTTCACACCATGTCTCTGAGGGCGTTGTCCAAGTGCTTCTTGAATATCATCAGGCTTGGCGCCGTGACTGCCTCCCTGGGGAGCCTGTTCCAGTGCTCCACCACCCTCTGGGTGAGGAACCTTCTCCTAATATCCAACCTAAACCTTCCCTGGCACATCTTCCTGCCATTCCCTCGGGTCCTGATGACATGGTCCTTAGTGACCTACTCTAACTGACCCTACCTTGAGCAGCGGGGCCAGACCAAACCATCTCCAGAAGTGCCTTAATGCCTTGACCATTCTGTGGTGTATAACCATATGAAAATGAAAATATAGTATAACAGATTTAAGGGAGCAATGCACAGTATCAGGCCTCAAGCAGGTAGCACGTGACAGCATGCAGAGAGCCTCCTGGGGAAGGCTGGGTGTAGGGACACCTGCCGTCTTCAGAGGGTGACATTAGGGACAGGTGGCCAGATTTGCAAAGCTGTTAGATAACACATAGTGGAGGCAAGCCAGTGGGACTTCTCCTGAGTTAGAAACTGAACTTGCATAGAAGCCGCTGGGTCAGAGGAACCACATCAAACAGCTTTAGACATCGGATGTAGATGTTCATGCACAGAAGATAGTCTCCCAAGGTCCCCTATATGGTCAGCGGAGAGAAGCATGTCCTCCAGGACATGCCAAAATAGTGGAATGAGTTGGTCTTTAGAAAGGCCTGGGCAATTTTAAGAAAATGTGCTTTGTCCTCATTTTACACCACTATACACCTAAAGTAGTTTGGAAAATCTGGCTCTGGGGCATGACTGGAATTCAGAGGGAAGATTTCCATCTCCCTTGTTGAGGAATGCGCTCAGCAAGCACGCATGGTGCCACCTTTCATTCAGGTCTACCTCAGTCACTGTTGCCAAGCCTTGTGAAAGTTTGCTGGATGATTCAAGATGATTCATTCTTATTTCTGGTGAGCCTTCTGCTTTATAACAAGGATTAAAAACACGTATCACCTTGCTGTTGATCGCTGTCTTCCTGATTTATCCACTGATTTCTTATGTGACAGTGTAACAAATGCTTTCCTGTGATCTAGACCGAGTATGTTTGTTGTGTTTCAGCATCTGTCACTCTTACTTTTAGAACTGTTACATTAAAAAATGCAAAAGCTTTTCATCAACCTGTTTAAACATTTGTTTCACAAATGGGTAAGACCAGCATTTCAATTAAATATTTTAATTTAGGACTTTGGAGAGCTGTGTTTATTCACTTAGTTAATTTGTGAATGATTTCCGTTTCAATTACACAACACATTATAAACAAGCTAATGTTTGTATCCTGTATTGCCAGTTTGTCACTGTTAGTGAGGTGGTGGACTGTCTTGGTCATTAGGGCAGATGGCACTGGCATGGGTTTCACCCCGTAGCACTACAGAATAGTTGTAATTTAGAGGAAAATCTCTTTTTAGGCATTGTGAAGGTTAACAGATGCAAAAATTAGTGATGGGTCATAGTTTAAGAGCTCTCGTACCACTGTCTTGCTACTGTTCTCTGTCTGTCTCTTGTGAGCATGCTGATACAGATGATGTTTGCTGACCCTCAAGCTAGCACAGGACAGCATAGTGCTGCTGGAACAGGAAGCAGAGGTCGGGCCGTGCTGGCTTTGGACCTGAGCTAGGATCCCTGTCTGACGCTGTGACTGCCATGGCATTGTACAAAGATACTCTGGCCTATCTCAGGTAACACAATATGACTTTGCATAATATCAGCATATCCTGAGGCATCAGCTGTGAAGCCCGGTGCTGTTACCTATCTCAGGGCATAGTCTGGAAGTTACCGACTTGTCAGGCAGTCGCTGGCCTGCTGTGTCCAGGGGGTCTGGATCAGTTCAGGCACGTGCACTTCTTCCCTTCAGGTAACTGTGACTGGCAATCCATGGGAACTGCTCCTCTGGGGCCATGCCCCAGCCACCTCCTGATTGTTGAGTCTGCTTCCAGGACCCTGTGTGCCATGGATGGGAAGCCTTTTCATACAGCCTGGAGAGGAAAAACATCACCTGGTCCAGAGACTTCCTGGTCGGAACGGTAGAAGCATCAGGCTTTGGGATGCCTCCCAGTTTACCCAGTGAGTAAGTATAGAGCTGTTCATGGAAAACAAACACCCAATTCAAAGAGGAAAAAATGATTTTAGAAATGGGTTTTGTTAGAATTTTCTTTCAGGAGATTTAAAATCTTCTTTAAATGTCCACAATGGTATTAAATATGAATTTTAGATTTCAGAAAAATATTTAAAACTTTGAAAGATGAGCTTATTAGGCATAAAATTTGTTGAAAAACAAATATCCGGTAAAGCAGCAAAGTAACATATAGACAGAATTCTATATGAAATATATAAAAAGTTCTTATAATATTTTTTTCTCTCACACTGAGACAGTTTTACATAGTGTTAAAGTGCTTACAGGCAAGTTACCTTGTTCCTGAACTTTTTGCTATGATTTCTCTATCTCTGAGCATTAAATATTTTAGATAGAAATAAAAATATGGGTAAGTTTTACTTTCAAATGTGCATCCATCTTCTCTATGAATGCTTTCTGCCTAGCTTGGGCCTGCCTTTAGTTACTTCAGGGGTTCTGTCCTGCACAGTGAGAAGTGCCTCGAGGTTCTGTAACTGTGTTTGTCACTTCTTTTTAATTCCTTCCTCTTTGCCAGTATTTTTTTTTATTTTGACAGGGAGCTGCCTTCATGTTGATTTAACCTTCAGTGTTACATGACTGTCACTTAGATGCTCAGACCATGTAATGAGCCAAACTCTGCCCGTGCACAAAATTGTGCAGTTATTACTGACCTTTCAGAATCTTTGAACTGGAATACCCTGGGCACTGCACAGCCCGTTTTACCTTTTTTAAAAAAAATTTATTTTATTTTTTTTTTCCTCTCATTGGTGAACCAAGTATTGATGTCTTCAGTCATTTTTAGGAGCATAACTAAAGTAAGGGTTATATAGAGACTGCTTCAGGTTTACTCCCTTAACCCAAATCAGTCCTTTGTCCATTTCTGAAGGGAAGAAAGAAAATAGAGAATAAAAGAATACTTGCCACTCTATATCAATTTAATAGAAAATAAGTCTTGTCACACAGACGTGATCTTATTACAGTGGGAAGGTGTATTTTTTCCTCCACAGATGCAATAGATTTTTCAAAGGCACTTGTCTTATCATATGTCATTATAACACAAGTGCCAATTTTCATTAAAATACATGTGAAGGGGATTAATACCTGGTTTGCTACAACCTCCTAAAACACTAGCTTCCACCAGAGCCTGTGCCAGGCTTGCAGTTACTCAGAAACCCACAGGACCACAGGCAAAGAATGGACATGTTACAAAGATGGATGTAATGGTAAAGAGGAAGGCAGGGTGCTGAGAAGGGAGGCTTGTGGTCATACCGCTTGTTCAGATAACTTGTTTTAATACATGCAGCTAAATGCATAACTATATTTCTAAGAAGAGATGGTGTAGTCGTGCTGACATCGTGGGGGGCTGAGTACGGGAAAGCACTGACTCTGCGCAGGAAGTAGTTGATTGTATATGATTTCCCTGTGCAGAGCTGTAACAAAGAGGGCTGCCTGTGATACAAGGAGAACCATGAACAGGAACAGGGAGGGAATATTACTTCTGGACAGGGGACTGATGAGATCAGTATTTGGAAGCTGGATACAGTTCAGGCCAACATGTTTTTAAAAAGTACTGAGAAACGAGAGAGAATGCAGGGAAGAGTCAGAAATTGTGTCCAAGACCTGAGAAAATGTCACCTCGTGAAGGATGTATAGAAGTTACTCTGTTTAGTTAGTCTAAAAGAAGATCAAGAAATGACTGGATTGCAGCATACTTTCACCAGGGTTTCACGTGGCTCTAGAATCTAACAGAAAAGGGTGTAATGTCTGGAAGTTGAAGTTAGAGAAATTCAGATTCAAAATTAAGCTCAAACATTTAATAGCAAGATAATTAAGCACTGGAACAACACATCCAGGGCAAGTAATGGTTCCATTTCCTCTTAGTACCTTTTTGGAAGATGTCCTTAGCAAATACAAGTTCTACACAGGCACAAGCCAGAATAAAAACCTTACCTGAAAGTAGTAGCAATGGAATTTTTTCCTTTTTGCAGGTTATTATAGCAAGGAAATTTTTCTTATAACTCACAGTTTGTTCTCTTCAGGTAAAAAACCATAATACTCTGATGGTCTTGGATGTTTGAAAACAACCCCTTTTCCCTTGCGTGCCAAGTGCTTTCAGTAGCCAAGGCTGCTCTGAGGAGTGGTCTTCTGCCAGTGGGCTCCTTTCTTTCCTATCTGATAAATGGCTCAGTATTCAGGGTATTCAGAATTGTCTTGGGGAGGTGTTTCCCTGCATATACATCTAATGGGTTTTTTTGGTAGCTACTGTGTCTCTCTCCCGCTTCAACAAAGCATGCTGATTTTCTTTTACTGCTTCTGCTTATGTACTTTAAATAACTGTTTTCTCTTCTTTTTGGGGGATGATTTATCATGGCTGGATTGTTCTGGAGCTGAGGACAGTGCACTTTGTTTCTACTTTTGTGCAGGTTTGGGCTACTTTTGATTACATCTACAAAAAGTGCTTTCATGCCAGTCTTCATTTACTAATTGGGAATAAAGCATGAGATGAACATGAGAGGCACTGGGCTTCTTTAGGCCACCACAAAGTACTCAAAGTTCTTCAAAAGACCACAGAGGACATCAGCAGTGCGCTCACTTCTCAGGGTTCTTAGAACAGAAAACAAGACAAGCACAATAAAAATACTTAAAGGTGTATGTTATCCTGGGAAAAGTTTGTACTACAAACCATTATATTGACCATGCTTAAGTGGAAAGGCTGGCTTGCAGCTATATTTGGTTGCTCTGTTTGCCAGCAATGTAATACCCCTCAGCTGAAAATGGTTTGAGACACATTGTTAATTCTAGTTATTTTAAATGAGATAATGGGCATCATGGCTCTTAAAAGCATGGGGAGTATTTCTGAGAACATTTCTGAAAAGAGTGTTCGGTTATAATAGATGAGACAACCAACTTCTATGACAGAACAGCAAGTGGCTATATTGCTGTGACATATAAATGATTTAAATGTTCATGCTTGCACCTTGGTGGAAATTGTGGTAACAATGCTTAAAGATATGTTATCACATTTGAATGTAGGATCTGGCAACTGTTGTAGGCAATACTGTCATGGTATCTTAACAAACTGTATAACCCCTATGATGATCAGGCTGCAAAAGAAAGAAATGGGAGTTACACACATTTATGATCTGAGCATGATACCCCTGGAACTGTTTGTAAACTCACAAATATAATTAAAAAACTTATCCAGGAGAAATGTATTGCAGTGCATGACATGGGAAACGTTAGCTGTGTGAGGAGGCTGGGTGGAGGGGATGTCCAACAAGATGCACTCCTCATGCAGAAACAATAGCTTTATTGTCCGATTGCTTCATGTTTCATGTGATGTTCAGTGAAAGGGCTTTAACTGTGCACTTGGCTGATGGCAGAATACATTGAATGGAAGAGTTTTGCTTCCTTTTTTGTATCAAAGGGGAAAGTATCTTAGAAATTCTTCATGGATCCAACATGTCTTTCACAGAACTATCACTTGTATGAAAGTGATGCTCCACTTCAATCCATGTAATCAAATGAAAGTTAGAATTTATTCTGGGACAAATCCACTGGAAAGAAAAAGTTTGTGGTTACACTCCGAGATATGCTCTGAGTGATAGCACCTTTTTGAACTGCTTATTTGCTAATACCAATGTCAGAGATCTGGGGGCTCCAAGTGCAAGTACAATTTAGGACAGGTCAGACAGAAGCTTTATTGGCTATGATTGTAATTAGTGATGTGGAGAAGTAGGGAGTTGGAAACAATCATTGTTAGCTTTTACATGAAAGGAATGTTCTTTTAGTGAGGATAAACTCCTTAGCCAGACCCCTCAGATCTTAAATATTAATAATTTTACCACCATGCCAGCAATGGGTGCTATATATGACCATGTTTATAGAGCAGCTGTAGCAGAACTGCTTTTAAGTTTTCTGTCAAGACATCACAACAAAGACAAGTTAAAATTTGTGCTTTATTTCACCCAGTCATCATGAAAAGAATGAAAAAAAAATATATATGTCAATGTATTCCTTAGGCACTGCATGAGTGAAGGAAAGAATTCTGGACAGGACCAGAAGATTTTCAGCCCACTTTATTAAAAGGGAGCACATTTAGTCATGATAGAGAAATGCCATAGATTGACACTGCTAGTCTTCCCTCCTTACCTGACTTTCTTAGTTACTTCTTGTCTTGGTCACTGGACACCATCCTACCTATTTTTCAGAGATTATTCTTCAACTCAGACCTGTTTGTCTCCTCGCATTCAGGCTCAATCTGTGCCCTTTAGATTATGATACTGCCTTTCTTGACCACCTGCATGGTGATAGCTCTTGCCTAGTCTCTCATCATGGAAGCTCAACAAATGCAGCCTTCTCCAGCTGGTACCCATCCACAATGCTGCTCGCAGAGGTCACTTTCCTAGAGCAGTGCTTCACCAATTTAGTCCTCTCTTAACAACCCTGCACTGACGCTTGCCTCTCAAACTTCAAATATGACAGTCTCATTTTCTTTTCCAAAACCCTTCAGGAAACGTTTCATTTAGTATTGAGAAGTGTTCATCACCTCTGATGAGCTTCTGGAGCCAGCCTCCACTACCTATTGATTACATATATTCTCCTGTACTCCCTTTGGCACTTGGCAGGTGCCTCCCATAAAACATCTATGCCACCACCTCATTATCCCCTTTCAAATGACTTGTTAATGCTGTTGGCCCATTTATTCAAATGTAAGAATTATTAGATGAAGTCTTACAGAGGTCAGACTTGTTGATCCAAAGATATGTTTTGGTCCTAAATGCTATGAATCTCAAAGATTTCTGAGTTTTATTCGATGTTTGTGCTGTGAGTGCTATTTTTTTCCATGACTGCCATGTAAGTAGCTGGGTATACGTGTTATGTTTTGCTTTGGTGTATCATACTTCCAGAAGTGTTCTTATTTTCTATAAAACAGAGGTATTTAATGAGCCTTTTCTTTATTTTTCACATACTTAATGTGACATCTAATGAAATAGCCTCTTCAGAATCCTTCTGTTCCTCTGAATGCTTTTACTACCTAACTGTCTAGGAAGCATCTTCACGTTTGGCTAGTACAGACCAAATTAATACACAGACAAAACTGTTATTGATGGTGCTGTACATCAGACAGCAGAGCGTGACCCCAGTGACAAATGATCAAACATCATCACATTGGCTTTTAACTTTTCGATTACTTCCAGAATTCTCTTTCAAAGCAAAGGAGTGGTAGCAAGGAGCAGCTGTTTCCTATTGACTGGTCTTGTGTTCATTTCCACTCTTCTGTTAAACAAAAAGTAATAACGTTACTAGCATACTTTTCATTGATGCTCTGACAATAACTCCCTCCTGTTTGAATCCCTAACTTAATTTCCCTTTTAAAACACTAGCTATGAAATTTTCTTTTGTCTTGTTTGCCTATTCATAACTGGTGTTTCTTTTGTGCCGTTGCCCTCGTTCTCAGCAGTCTATGAGAGGTGAGAACCATGATGAAGCGACAGTAGTTTATCAAGTTATTGTTTGTTAGCTGAGGTGCGCTAACATATCCCTGTTCTTAGACCCAGTTGAGAAGTTATGTAACTTAATTTAGCTTATGATCAAAAAGAATTAAATGGCATCATCTTGCATTTTTCATGGTCCAAGACTGCATGGGCAACTGCACAAGCATTTGGTGACTTGTTAATGGTAATAATTTGTCAGAGAATCTAAGAGGTTGGAAACATTGATATCAGTCACAGAATCAGATTGGCCAGAAGGGCTCTCTGGAGGTCTCTAGACCAAACCCCAGCTCAAAGCAGGTCCAGTTATACAGCTGGTCACCCAGGGCCATGTCCAGTTTGAATATCTGCAGAGATGGAGATTCCACTGGCTCTCTGGGAAACAAATGTATGAGCTGGTATTTCACTAAAGTTAAATATTGAAAGAAGTAATAAAAATCAGTAAGCATTTGTAACAGGCAATATTACATTGCTTTTTATCATGGTAAAGAAGTAAATGTTGCTAGGTTTCTTTTAGTGCTTGAAAATATTCTTTGTTATTGTTCCAAGTGGTAAAAAAATGTAAGACACTGCTAATAACTTTTTGGGGTTGAGAATGAAATAATCTGGGTTTTGTTTAGAATCATAGAAAAGTCTTCATAGTCATACCTTTAGCACAGGCCCAAGAATGCAGTGATTAGGAATGTATTCATAAGGAAGTTTGCTTAGTGTGTGTCATGTACATTAGAAGTAAGGACAGTAAAATTTTGTCTGCCTAGTTACATATTTTTATGTGTTAAACATGACTGAATTTTTAATTTATACAAGGAAATGGCTGGGTATGTTACTTGACATTCATTTTTCTTTTCATGTCTTTGGGAGCAAAACAGTTACGGGCACATTTGTTAACAGTCATACGATTTGATTTTGGTTTACATGCTAATTTCTGTCCTCCTCTTTTAGACATTAACATTGGCCTTCCTGCACTATCAAAACATCCACCGATGTTTGCTGAAGAAGTGCGAACCCATGGAGTACACTGCTGGGCTCCAGTATTTCAGAATAATTGTACTGTTAGTCGTACTGATAATGATTAACTTATGCTGAATTTCCATGTGATTGCAGCAATACTGAAATTTTAAGAGCTAGGTTTGTTGATGCATTTTCTTTCAGGATGCGCATCTCAAATACTAATAATCAATTTCTTCAAAAATTTTCTAATTTACAGGGAAACATTAATCAAATTATTGGACTTGGCATTTATACTCTATGAGCTGCAGAGGTCTCTAGAACAATTTCTGTTTCATGAGGAGCAAGAAAGTGATTTTAATATCTGTAGGCCTAACTATAGCCTATGATGAATTATAAACTAGATCACAGGCCTCTAATATTTTACTATCTGGACAGTGACCCAAAACAACCTCTTTCTGTGGCCGTAAAAGTAATTAATTTTCGTGGCTCATTCATCCATAGAAATATTTCCAGCCAAGATGACCAGTCGGTAATGAGAGTGATTTTGATTTACAGATTTCTGAAGTTCACAAGGAACATATCTATTCACAAATCAATTATTTGTAACCAGCGTCGGTTCTTACCATGGCATTTATATGCACATGTACTAATTATATACTCACTCATATTTTTGTTTCAGTGATCATGCTTATAATTCGATTTTTTTATGCTAGCAACAGTTCTCATTTAAATTTTAAAATGCTTTAAATTGGTGATTTTAAATTATGTATATTAGGATTGAAATTAAGGGTTGAAAATTACATGCTTATTAGCATGTGTGGTCTAGAAATTAGTGCATGGTCATAACTTGGAAGAGTTGTTATAATGCTGGCGTTTCCCTAAACGTCAAATGCTTTATACATCTGACATTTAGAAACTGTGAAGGAAAGAGGAACAGTAAAATATGCAACCATAGAGCTGATAATTGAAAGCTGGCCTTAAAAAGTCAGGTCTATAGGGCTACTACCCTGGTCATAGATGCAGAAGGTGTGTGATCAAGTATCTGAACCTGTGAAGATTTATAAAAGCAATCATTATTCACAGCAGTCATATAAATAAAAAATAGCACTAGAAAGAAGGATTCAGGATCAGGAGGAAAAGGGTGATGAGCAAACCTGGTGGTTCATCATGATTTCATTTACACGACTATAAATCTAAAACCGCTTGATGTCACTTCTACATACTTGGGTTGAGTGTCTGACTGGTACTTAATTATCCCACAGTTCCGGTAGGGAGCTCAGGGCTGATACAGTGACAGTGCAAACAGCACAACTGTACAGCTGCTGTACACACATACAACTGTACCTCCTGTGGCTGAGAAAGCTCGGCTGCCCTAATGGAGCAGTAAATACATGCCCAGTAAATATAGCCATTGTTTCTATTACAATAAAGCGTAGACAGAGTTCTTGCATACAGTGTGTATTTAGAGTCCTTCAGAGATCTCTGCCCCTTGCCTTTAAGAGGAATGAATATTCAAGGAATTCCTGAGATGAGACAGTTGCAAGAATGATGCTTGTTTATGATGAAGGTTCTATCCTTCAGTCTGATGGTTTGCGGTGTAATTTTATCTGCTCATTCAGTTAAAAATTGCTCGCTGGGGAAATCACAACCACTAAAAGCATTTGGGGATTTCAAGCCTGGTAGAAGGATTTTTCTCTCATTTTTCGCTGTCTGGCAGGAGTTGAAATATAGCACTCTTTCCCAGGGTTGGGGAGGGGCGGCAAAAGCCATCGGAAGTGGTTCTCCTGGGAGCCTTCCCTGGGGAAAGCACCACTTCTGAATCTAGAGTAATGCTGCTCCAGTGCCTTTGTGTAAAATTAGTCCATACTGATAGCTTAACACTCTGTAACAAACTCATTCACAGCACTGAAGAATCTAGTCTTGCTTTCTGTATCTTTGTCACTTCGCTTAGCTCTGTTTTTAACAATCTTGCTACGAAGGCTGCTATAACCCGTTAGGATTCAGCTGATCCCGGGAGAACTGCTATACGTGCCAATAACCACCCTAGAAATGGCCTGAACGGAAGCTATAATAATCCTCTGCCCTCATTTGTGGATGCAGTGACTGATACATTTCTTCCTTCCATCTTTTTCATTCTAAAACTCTGTGACACAGCGATGGTTTATAGTGCATGAAGCGGGACAGAAGATAGCTAAGTGGCCAGATGAAGAAGTACAATGCTGATCAACTGCAACATGAGAAGTTTCTGAATTTCTGTATGGTGGCCACTGTAAGAAAAAAGTAAATGTACCTTTGCTTATGTCCTTGCAACTGTAACGTTCCTGTAGCAGAAATGCTCTAAGCCACGAACTGTAGGAATTCTAGCTTAAGTGTTTCTGTCTCTTAGATGTTTTTGAGTAATGCTGTGGATATTCTATGTCAGCTTGAGATCACCCTGTTTTTCCATTATTATCTTGTGTGCTAAGCAGGACAAATTGTGAGTAAAAAAGCGGGGAAACTGAGCTGCAGGCATGAGTTAGATCTGCATCCATCCTGAGCAGTGAATCCAGTGGCAGGACCTTCAAGTTGTTATGCCACTGCTTGCAATAGCACTCTTAAAATTCAGATAGGCATGTTGCAGAAGAATATATTTCTTGGGGATTATAAACTTTGTAATATTTTGTCTGAAGTCTTTTGGTATCAGAGGAGCTTTTGGGGAAATTTGGGATAAAATAGGTTGAGCAGAATTAACTTCTCTTGATGTAGGTCAAGCCAGTTCTCAGTGACGTAGTAATGCAACACTGATCTAGAATGGGTTTCAAAAATGATTAAGCTGTGGTTTTATCTGTTTGCTGACTACACACAAGACGGAGTTCTGGATCCACCATCTGGCAAACATGAGGCATGTATGCTGGTCTGAAATGCACCTCAGTTATGACTGTAATTAGCTGCTTGAAATGGGCACTTGGAAATGTGACAAGTGTAGTAAGTGAGACAAGAAGACGTAGTAAGTGCATTATTAAGCAAAGCAGTGAGTTAGTGAGCACATGGTTGTCCCTGATAGTAGGTGGCTGATAATGAATAGGAAAATGTATGGTATGATGTAAAGAAGCAATAAATACATATACAATAGGAGCTGGAATGCATAATTGTTGGACGCAGGCTGCTGGATTGTTCCACCTCTTTGTCTGCATTTTGATTCCTAACTTGCCATGCTTTCTGAGTATTCTCCTTTAAGTGATGAATCTGGTCTTAAGTTTTGTCTTTGCTTCAGGATGAATTCAGATATGTGGCTATCAAAAGAGGAAAATTCTGCACCACTTAGTAGCTAAAGAACTGGTAAGAGCCCTACTTAAGTGATCTAACAAACAGTAACTGACCCAGTATGTTTTCTTTTATGCCTGGAATGTCTTTCCTTGATTTTTACTTTTCCAGTGTTTTTGTTTGGTTAGTTTTTTGCTCAGTGCATCCTTCTGGATATGTATATGAAAGAACAGGAACATAATATAAACCATTGGTACTCTTGATGTAAATGGTTAAAACACAGTTGCATCCATTGTCAGGAAACAAATGTTGTCCACTAGAGAGAAACCTCCAAGGATGCACCCACTGACTTGTACTATTTCTGAGATATATATTATTTATGTGACCTAAATATTCTTGTATAACTTCCCATCTTGTAGAAACAAGTGCAATAGATTGTATGGCCAGTGTATTGACAAGCTGCCTGGAACTACTCACTCATCTAAACCATAGGAACACGCTGCTATTAATTTTTTTTTGCTCTGTAGCTGCCATGGTGTAGTTGTGTATCGATTCCACAGACTGGCTTCCTTGGTCTTTTTTTTCAGTGCTTTGACTTTTCATTGCCTGTGCGGTATGTAAACTATGGTTATCAGAGTTAAGCAATGTTTGGAGTATGTTTCTTTCAAAGCATTTCAGTTCTTTAAATTAGTGGATACATGAGCAGGCTAATTAGAAGTGAGTCAATCTGAATTGATTTCAGAATGAATACAAATGTTGAAAAATGGCCAGGTTTGGAAAAGAAAGAGGGGAGGAGAGGACGCCGAGGCGCCCGGGAAGGCAGGAGCAGGGGCCAGAGTGGAACACCGCNAAGAAGAGAGAAGAAGAGAGAAGAAGAGAGAAGAAGAGAGAGGAAAAAGAAAAGAGGAGGAAAAGAGAAAAGAGAAGAGGAAAAGAGAAGAGAAGAGAAGAGAAAAGAAAAGAAAAGAAAAGAAAAGAAAAGAAAAGAAAAGAAAAGAAAAGAAAAGAAAAGAAAAGAAAAGAAAAGAAAAGAAAAGAAAAGAAAAGAAAAGAAAAGAAAAGAAAAGAAAAGAAAAGAGAAAAGAAAAGAAAAAAGAAAATCTTTCTCATAGATTTCTCAGCTGTACCACAGCATGCAAAAACAAGCCCAGCAGAAACCAGAACTTTATCTGAAATTCATGATTGATTACCTTGGATGTTGTCAAACTGTTGCAAAAGTGAAATAAATAAAATCACTCACTATGTTAAACCCAAACCACTTTGGCTGCAACTTGCTTTCCAAAATGTGGAATACATTTAATACTAGTTTGAATAGACCTATGGTTTGGCCACCCCATTTCTGTCTGTTCAGAACACCTGTTTTCGTTTAGCTGCACAAGATGGAACAAAATTCTACACTAGCTTTACACTCCAAACGACTCCACTGAAATCAGCGATTGCAGTTGATTTTGAACGCAATCCACAGTATCACACTTCATTTCTTCTGGAAAAAAAATATTATGGAAAAACTACAGTGTAACTAGCCAAACTGATGGGAATTTTATAAGATGACTGTAACACACTTAAAATCCAACTGTGCTTTTGTGGCTTCATTCTCTCCTTTCTCTTTGGATGCTAACTCACTTTCTCCTGCCCTTGTGTTACTTGAAAGCTGCCACATTTCATGCAGAAGCTCCAGAAAAGATTTCTGATAGGGGGATATTTTAAGGAAATAGAAACAAAGTAAAGGAAAAAAAGTAAAACCATGTTTAACAAATGAACCAGGTGGTTCCTTAAATATGTGATATTAACTGATGGGTACATTTTACTCCAAAAATCCAGGCTGGTTTTTAACCTTATTTTTTAATTTTCTGTTCTACCGGATTCAAAAGAAAAACCAGCTGCATGACCCATCTATATGTTTGATGCCTTGTTGCATGCATTTTTGAAAAGTTTTTTGTAGTATTCAACTTTGTCACTAGTTTTACCATTTTTATATGTAATAATTTTCTCCCACATCATTGTACCTTTCAAGCACTTTCAAACAAGCTGCTTTGGTCCACATCTGTAATAGCTGTGTCATAGAATTAGTAATAGATTAAACTAATTTCATAATTTCCATATCACATCAAATCTATTGAAGGAGATTTTTAGCAAATGCTTATTTTAGTGTCTTGCCCACCATTTTGTGTTACTCAGTAGTTCAGATGTGGGCTTGGCTTTTGAGAAATATAAGCTCAAAATCGTATTTTGCTGCATACTTTCTTTGGGTTCTAAGTAAGTGCCCATGTGTGGGAACAAAGTTAGTGTCTTGTGTTCTCCAGCCATCCACTTTCTCTCTGTATCTAGTTTAGGGTTAGAGAGTAATCCCTGAGAGTAATTTCAGTTTACATATCTTAGGAAGGACTGGTGACCCTTTCAAAAGTGCTTGTTTCTCTTCCTCTTCATGATGGAGGTAGCCCAGGTTACTGTTTTAGACAAAGTGACTTAAAGTCCAATGAGGTGAACCTCAGTCTTTCGGTGTTTTACTTCCTCTTCTCTAGAGTTGACAGTGCAGCATTACCATGCCTCAGGGAGCTGCCACAAGGGTGTTAATAATTACGAGATATTAATGAATCGTAACAGAACTTATATGAATATAAAGATTTATCTCATGGAAAAAGGAGAGCTTCTATCTCTGTCCAGTTGAGACTTCCTTGTACCTTTGCATTTTACCAAAGATATGTTTGCTACAATCTGATATTAGAAAGCTTTTTACGTACAGAATGTGGGAAATATCCATTTTTACATATTGATATAGGAAGGATTATTACAGGTTTATTTAAAAACCAAAAATATAATGATATGTATTTTACAGAGACTTCTAAACAAAGGACAGGGCCTTAAACTGCATTACTGCACCTTAAAAAGTATTCAGCAATCCATTTTACAACCATCCCAGTATGACTGGCCACAGCAAAGAGGGATTTGAGAATTGCTAAATATGGTATGGAGGTTTGATTCTTGAGTGTGGATTTTGAAAGGCATCTGCATTCTGGAGTGCCATTTCCAGCAGTGAATTTAGTAAAATACAAGGAGCTTAAATGGATCATGATGACCTCATTGAATCATAGAATCATTAAGGCTGGAAAAGAGCTCTAAAATCATCAAGTCCAACCGTCAACCCAACACCACCATGTCCCCTAAACCATGTCCCAAAGTGCCATGTCTACACATTTTTTTAACACCTCCAGGGATGGTGACTCCGCCACCTCTCTGGGCAGCCTGTTCCAACATCTGATCACTCTTTCAGAAAAGAAATTTTCCCTAATATCCAATCATTAACCCCCCTCCCCCACCGGTGCAATTTCAGGCCATTTCCTCTCATCCTATTGCTTGTTACTTGGGAGAAGAGACCAACACCCACCTCGCTACAGCCTCCTTTCAGGTAGGTGTAGAGAGCGAGAAGGTCTCCCCTCAGCCTCCTCTTCTCCAGGCTAAACAACCCCAGATCTGTCAGCTGCTTCTCATAGGACTTGTTCTCCAGACCCTTCACCAGCTTCGTTGCCCTTCTCTGGACACGCTCCAGCAACTCAGTGTCCTTCTTGTAGTGAATGGGCCTAAAACTGAACACAATATTCGAGGTGCGGCCTTAGCAGTGCCGAGTACAGGGGCACGGTCACTTCCCTACTCCTGCTGGCCACACTATTCCTGATACAAGCCAGGATGCTCTTGGCCTTCTTGGCCACCTGGGCACACTGCTGGCTCATGTTCAGCTGGCTGTCCACCAGCACCACCAGGTCCTTGTCTGCTGGGCAGCTTTCCAGCCACTCTTCCCCAAGCCTGTAGCGTTGCATGGGGTTGTTGTGACCCAAGTGCAGGACTCAGCACTTGGCCTTGTTGAAACTCATACAACTGGCCTTGGCCCATGGATCCATATTGTCCAGATCCCTCTGCAGAGCCTTCCTACCCTCTAGCAGATCAGCACTCCCGCCCAACTTGGTGTCATGTGCAAACTTACTGAGGGCACACATGATCCCCCCATCCAGATCATTGATAAAGATATTAAACAAGACTGGCCCCAACACTGAGCCCTGGGGAACACCGCACATGACTGGCCACCAGCTGGATTTAACTCCATTCACCACAACTCTTTGGGCTCAGCCATCCAGCCAGTTTTTTACCCAGTGAAGAGTACACTTGTCCAAGGCATGAGCTGGCAGCTTCTCTAGGAGAATGCAGTGGGAGACTGTGTCAAAGGCTTTGCTGAAGGCCAGGTGGACAACATCCACAGCCTTTTCTTCACCCACTAGGCGGGTTGCCTGGTCATAGAGGGAGATCAGGTTGGTCAGGCAGGACCTGCCTTTCATGAAGCCATGCTGGCTGGGCCCGATCCCCTGTTTGTCCTGCACTTGCCCGGTGAGCTCACTCAAGGTGTATCACTTCATAACATTCCCTCCTCGTCCTTGCCTTCTAGCTCAGGGGGCTGAATAGCCTGGGGATAACTGGTCTGATGGTTAAAGACTGAGGCAAAGAAGGCATTAAGTACCTCAGCCTTTTCCTTAACCTTGGTGGCAATGTTCCCCTCCATGTCCAAAAGAGGATGGAGATTCTCCTTGGTTCTCTTTTTGTTTTTAATGTATTTGTGAAAACATTTTTTGTTATCTTGTACAGCAGTGGCCAGATGGAATTCTAGCTGGACTTTTGCTTGTCTAATTTTCTCTCTGCAAGACGTAATGAGGTCTCTGTACTCTTCTTGAGTTGCCTGCCCCTTCTTCCAAAACTGGTAACTCTCCTTTTTTTCTTGAGTGCCAGCAAAAGTTCCTTGTTCGGCCAAGGCCTGTCGTCTTCCCCGCTGGTTCGTCTTGTGGCATGTGGGGACAGCCTGCTCCTGCACCTTTAAGACTTCCTGCTTGAAGAATGCCCAGCCTTCCGGGACTCCTTTGCCCTTCAGGACTGCCTCCCAAGGGACTCTACCAACCAGTGCCCTGAAGAGGCCAAAGTCTGCCCTCCGGAAGCCCATGGTAGTGGTTCTGCTGACCCCCTCCTCACTTCATCAAGAATCAAGAACTCAATCGTATCATGGTCACTAAGCCCAAGACGGCCTCCGACCACCACATCTCCCACCAGACCTTCTCTGTGAACAGCAGGTCAAGCGAGGCACCTCCCCTGGCAGGCTCACTTACCAGCTGCATCAGGAAGTTATCTTCCATACACTCCAGGAACCTCCTAAGCTGTTTCTTCTCTGCTGTGTTGTATTTCCAGCAGACATCCGGTAGATTGAAGTCCCCCACAAGAACAAGGGCTACCAATTGTGAGACTTCTGCCAGCCGCTTTCAGAATGCTTCATCTACCTCTTCATCCTGGTTGGGTGGTCTGTAACAGACCCCCAGCAGGATATCTCCCTTGTTGGCCTTCACCCTCATCCTTACCCATAAGCACTCAACCTTATCATCACAATCGTTGAGCTCTATACAATCGAAACATTCCCTAACATACAGAGCCACTCCACCGCCTCTCCTTGCTTGCCTATCCCTTCTGAAGAGCTTATAGCCATCCATTGCAGCACTCCAGTCATGAGAGTGAGCCCACCATGTCTCTGTGATGGTGACTAAGTCATAGCTATCCTGCTGCACAAGGGCTTCCAGCTTCTCCTGTTTGTTGCCCCTATTGTGTGCATTGGTGTAGATCCACTTGAGCTGGGCTATCGATTTCACTCACAACCTTGCCACAAAGATAGGAAGCTGCATAATCAAAAAGTGTGTTAAGCTGGGGGGAGTTACTTCAGAAAACTTTCCTAAGTTTATCTGATCTCTTTTTTTTTTTTTACTTTGGTAAGAGACTGCATGGAAGATGACTCAATAAAATGTCTCAGTATGAATCATCATAGCCAGGGAAAATAATGCTTGAAGTGGCAAAACTGATGGTAACCTCACAAGTCTCTCTAATGGGCTGCATTTCTGTTCCATATAACTTTCTCTTTGTGTATGTGGGAGTGGATCTGTGCTAAAGCAGGGCTCTCCAAAGCAGGTTCTTCCTCCGAACGAATAGTACAGGCTGTGTGTAGGGGGTGAATATCAGTGTAGTGTGATTCACAGGTGACTGCACTCCTGCATATGTCATGGCATTCCTGGTGCTATGTTGCCTAGCATTATGTCACTCCTTGCTCTTTTTGTCTTATTGCAGCTCAACAACTGCTAAGTTTAGGATTAATGTGCAGCAGTAGCTCCCCATGGAGCAGATATTTAAGGCCAGTATTTCAATATCAGAATCCCATAGGCACAAATTAAAACCAATCTCGCCTTGCAAGATTTACAGCTCTTTTTCTGATTAGCAAGAGCCAGACATTGTTTCCTGGAATGTCAGTATTGCTGCAGCTCAGTAATGGATGTGACACTAATGAAAGAAAGCAGAGGAGAAAAAAGCATTCCTGTTGTAACTTTAGCAGAGATGCAGGCAAATACGGATTTGACCCTAGTGTTGCATTTTGGATACCTGCACAGGGTAATACTTGTATCTGTGCCAGTAGTTTGTAGAGTGGGTTACTTCTTTTGTGTGTACTTTCTTTTTTTTTAGGCACCTATTGGCAATGTCAGAAGCATTTAGCTACTTTTTCCATAGAATAAGTCCCCCTGTGACTCCGGGAAAACACATTTTATTTCGTGTGCATTTTGTTAAGGAGCAATCTGCTCTTTTGTCTTTACAATGAGAATGAAAGAAGTTGTGAAAAACTTAAGTTAGAGCCATGGTTCATAAGAAAAGTAATGAAAATCTGTGATACAAACAGGATGGAATGAATGAGAAAGAAAGTATTAAAAGGCTGTATGTCCTCACGAATCGAAAGGAAATGGTCTGTGCTGCAATATTTCATGAAGGGAGCATCCCATTTCTTTATAACTAGCTACAAAACACTTTTTGAAACAACCAGGACTTTGAGAGAGGGCCCTGACCCACCTAGGTTCTCTTGTTCTCTGGCACTGACCTGGAGCTGTTAAGACGTAAACTGAACTTCAAAAAGTGCCAATAGCTCTGTATGAAAAATGTAAACATGTATCACAACATTGCTGTAAGGAAAAATTCACCCAGTCCTTGGAGTCTGGAAGCCTTTGTTTCATCCCCTCTCTTTATTCTGTTTTGAGCAGGTCCCCTGTGAAGTGCTGCCCTAGAAATCAAACCCAGCAACCAATGAGTATTTTCTGTTTTTGAGGTTGTTGGGATTCAGTGCCTTGGATGGGCATGTACAAGATGGGGAGACTAAACATAGCAGTCATGGTTACTTTCCTGATTATGCAGCTTTTTTAGGACTCATTCTTGACCTGGTAAGGGAGTAAGTAATTGTGATTTACTTGACTCTGCCAACAGCCAATGCTGAGCAAAATGCTTGGATGGACACAGGTTCTAGGAAGCTGCCGTATTTTCCTTAATAGCCTTTTTCAAACCCTGCCCAAACAGTCAAGTTGGTTTAGAATTGAGGTCAAAGTTAAGAGAAATGTTCCTTCCTCCATAAATCAAAGACTTCCAGACAGAGGGAAGGAGAAATTCCTTCCTGCAAATATAACATGGAAGTATAAAAGAAAGAAAATACTAATGCCTTAAGCTCCTGTAGATAAAAGGAGAGAGTTACAAATATTCTGCTTGCTTACTTGGCACCTTGGCTGTATGATGCACACTTGACTGGGAGAGATGGAACAAAGGCAGGTGGTTCCCCAGTTACTTTATGCTGAGGTAATTACCTGTATGGACATATTTAAATATATATCTGTGTAGACATACCATCACGTGTGGCACACAAGGGACACTCTTCTGCTCGCTAGCGAAGGAACCAAAACCTCCAGTCTTCACACAGTTCCCTTCCTGCCATATTCTGCACACCCAAAGTGGGCACTGTCCCAGTCTAGCCCTGTGCAGCTGCACAGGGTCCTGCTTGCAGTCGGCAACTGGATGTGGGTTCAGTGCTATGTTCTCTGTAGAGAGATTACAGGGTTAAATATTTTGCTCACTTCAGCATTACTGTAGCGTTTTTTCAGATTGTCTTCTGGCTGGTGTTGTTACTAGTTGTCACAGCATGCTTATTACAGCATTGCAGGGAGCTGTCACCACTACAGAGCAAAAGCAAGCCTATCTGCTGTTACCTACTAAGAGGTTGGTACTTTACTGATTAGTGCAGGAAAGATATATTGCTATGCAAATAAAACCATTCAGCACTGTCTGTAATGGTAGAAATGGTTAATTGTGCCATGAATAAAAATCCTGAATACATAAAAGGCTGGAGTAGCAGCCTTTATTTCCTTAAGCTAAGTGAGTTCAGCTGATTCAGGTGAAAATTGCTCTGGGCCAGGGTTCTGTATTATCACTTTACTGCTAACTTACTTGGTGCCTCAGTGCTGGCAGGTGTCATTTTGTGCTAGTTACCATACAAGATGTAGCACACAGCTTACTGGTGAAGACAGTGGAAGGCACAATAGTGGGTAGGGGAACACACACCCCCCACCACCACCACCACCACCACCACCCCCCCCCAAAACAGATGAGCCAGCAAACAGGTGGTGTGTGTGAGGAGGGATGAGATGACAGTGCAGCAGGTTTTTATAAACCTGCTGATTACCTGGGCATGTGTAGCTGTATACTAGATATGCTCAGCTAGACTGCATAATAGACCTCAAGGCATTTAAGGCTTGATGAGGGAGAGCTTATGTCGCATATGAAGGGCAGAATCTGAGAATATACTGACAGGAGGGAGAATTCAGCTTTCAGGCAGGTTTTACCCTGTAAATTCTTGAGGTGTATTAGGGTAGTAGGAGGCAGTGAAGGTAACATCTGGTTTAGGTGATCAGAGAGGTTGCCTTCACTCACCATTGGCCTCTTGCATCTTTTGTTACTTGATGATACAGGTGACAGCTTTCAATCTTTTTTTTTTTTAATGTTTGATTAATTCCATAGATATTTCATATGGAGATTTATTACATAGCTTGACTCTAAGCTGGAGTTCCTCTTTTTCTGTCCTTTTTTCCCCACAGTTAGTGCTTATATGGCTTTTCCTAATAGTGTTGTGTTCTAGAGCAAAGTGCATCCATCTACTCTTAACTAAACAGCAGCCCAGAAGACACAGTGTTATGTGGCAAAGGTAAAAAGGGGAAAGGGAAAAGTGAGGAGAACAAGGAGATGGTGAAGAAATTACATGAGGATCCTTTTCCTATATTCAAGCCCTAAAATGAAGAAATGTTCCTCTTTTGTTCAGCCAAGTAAGTGAAAATTCCTGAGGGGTAAGAAGCAAACAATCCCCACCATAAGTGAACTGTGAATTATATTTGCAAATATCACTTTTAATTATGCTTGGCATATCTGAACCTCCTGCTGGTGGGAGCCCAATGCAAGAGCCTGTAAACCAGAAACCAACCAGCTCAATGTTCATCGAGTGTTTATTGTCTATTGTTTCAGATTACATTGGTAGTTTGTTTAGCTGTTTTCTAACAGTAAAAGAAAGAAGTGAGAATGTTGCTGATTCATACTTTCAAATGTCTAGATTTTAAGGATGCAGTTCTTGATACATTGCAGAATAACATAAGAGAGACTGTCAGTGATGTGACTGCTGCCCCACTCAGAGGCAGCAGTAACAAAACGCAGGAACAAAATCTGCAGCCCCAAATGTTTTAAACCTTGACTCACACATCTAGAACTCATGAGAACAGCCTGCATGCTACAAGGTGGGATTTTGTTTGTTTTATTTAGCAAGAAATTGGGGTTGCCTTATTTGCCCTCTGTCTTTGAGACATTAGGATTTACAGAACGTGCAGCCATGTTTGTAACTTATCTGCTGTGTCTTCCACATACAGCATTGAAGCTGAAAGTGCCGAAATTATATCTGTGGTGAAGTCTCTAAAAGTCTCTAGTTATTTAAGTGTGTAACTGTCACTATTTTCCATGGTGATACATGACCAAGAATTCTGAGCCCAAGTACCATTATTTTAAAGGTGATGAACTGAGGCAGAGAGATCAAGACCATCCTCCCCTTCCTTTGTCTTATTAGACATAGTTATGAATGTAAGCTGCATGATGCAGAGATGATGGCCTTCATCTATACTGCACTGTGTATAATGCAATGCCACTGGGATATAAATAATAAACAATGATGATATACAAATTCAGATAATTAAGTAGCTGCTTCTGCCTTTGTTGCTTTGAGAATTTGAGATCTTCTCTTCAGCAGGGGAATAATGCAGACATGTAAAAACTGAAGCTTTCTTTTTGAAAGGAAGCTTTGTACCTTATGTTTGAAAGATATTGTGGTGATTATTAAGACCCCAAGAGAAATTAAATTCTGCATGGCTCAATTTGAAGAATTGCTTCTTTAGGCATCCAGAGTGCCAGTGCCAATTCCAAATATTTTGTTGGTGTTAGGGGAAGGCAGGCAAACAAACAGAAAACTCCAACTTATATTATGAGAAACCCAGGAGACAAAAAACACCCAAAACAAAACAAAAAAAAAACCAACCCCAACCCTAAAACTCAGAAATACACAAGATCTGTGAGCTGTTTAGAAACAACCTATTTAAAGTGATAACATTTTATAAATAATCCAGCAAATTCTGGAGTGTGTGTCTTTCCCCATCTATTGTCCCTGTGGGGCTTCACTTGGTTTAATCTCTGCTATTGTATGTAGCCAACTTGAGTAAGACAGTGCCGATGCTTCCGTTGAAATCCATATGACCTGCCAGCCAGTAAGATCCAGCATTTTTAAGCAGGGTACAGTTTAATTTGTGAAAGGCATTTCCAAGTCACTCAAAACATTAGAGTGAAAAAATCAAACAGCTAAATAATAAATGCAAAATGCTGGACCTTGAGCGGGATGTCATTCGGTGCAGATTTGTTGAACTCTTGTGCTGATTACCAGGATAAATACAGATGTAATGCATGTTTCTGTTTATGTGTCTGATTTTATTTGGATCTGGCTATTTTTTCCCCTTGGGGAGTTCTCCTCTAACCCAAACATTTTCATAATGCAAGCAAATATCTGCAGTAGTTATTTTCTTGCTGAAACAATTTATTCCCTTAACCAAAAACATTAAAGAGATATGTGGTGCATAGGCTCTGAATTTATGGGAGCTGTAACTAGGTAATACTGTAAGCTCTGAAATAAGCTGATCTGAAACACTGAGTAGTTGTAGAAAGCCTTTGGTGTAGAATGAGGTGTAGCAGTAAAATAATTTTGGACTTTAGTCTTAAAGTTAATTCACTGTTTGTTCTCAGAGAAGATACTTCACTGAAATTTTTTTTCAGTGTGCTCCTAAATTTCTTGTTTTACTGTACCAGCCTTCAGGAAAAAAAAGAGGACAAACAGGGTTTGTTTCCCTTTCCCTCCCCAATATCTTCTGGGAAAGAGCTGAGGGTCCTGTTTGACATGACAGCTTTTTCTCTTAGATTGAGTCCTCAGAAATGCAGTCACACCATCAGCTATTGTCTTCCAGCCTCTGTGAACCTTCATTGTCCCCACTGCACTGAGAAGGATCTGCATAATTTTTCTCTCTATACCCGCCCATCTTTCCCACCCCTCCCCAACCACTAAATCACAGCCAACATTTCCTTTCCACTCCATGGGTGCTTCCCAAGGCCCTGTGCCAACCAGCAGCTGCCAGACCCATGTCTGCATACACACTGCCAAGCTGTCCTTCAGACATGAGGGAAGTGGGGAAATTACAGAAACAGGCTTCCAGCCATCCACAGGTTGGGACTACACGTGGCCTGTCAAATCAACCAGCAAAATACTGGGGGCCCAGGCAGGATGAAAGTGGAAAAGAAATTACCTCCTACCAGCTGATGTACAGTCACTGCGTACATACTCTTAGTCTGTGGCAAAAGGAAATCACAGAGTTGCAAGTCTTTGCTTGCAGACATTTAACAACATCGGTGGAGACAGCCATTGCAGGGTAGCTGACGCTCAGCAACTTGTCACCCCACGGTAACTTGTCTGTGCGCCTGAGGCTTCTCAGTTTTGGCCATGTTGCTAAGGTACATCTAAGATTGCCAATGGCCAGGGTAGGAAAGTGATGCTTGTATCTGAAAACATCTTGTTGTGGTTTAGCCCCAGTCAGCAACTAAGCACCACACAGCCGCTCGCTCACTCCCCCCACCCTTGTGGGATGGGGGAGAGAATCGGAGGAGCAAAAGCAAGAAAACTTGTGGGTTGAGATAAGAACAGTTTAATAATTAAAATAAAATAGTAAGAATAGTAATGGTAATGATAATATAATAAAAAGAAATAACAAGAGAGAGAAACGAAACCCAGGGAAAAGGGGAAAAAAAACCCACAAGAGCTGCAACCGCTCACCACCCGCTGACCGACACCGTCAGTCCCTGAGCCGCGATCACTGCTTCCCCTGGCCAGCTGCCCCCAGTTAATATACTGGGCATGACATCACATGATATGGAATACCCTTTGGCCAATTCAGATCAGCTCTCTTGGTTGTATCCCCTTCCCTCCCGGCTTCTTGTGTACCCGGCAGAGCATGGGAAGCTGGAGAAGTCCTTGACTAGTGTAAGCACTACCTAGCAACAACTAAAAACATCAGCGTGTTATCACATTATTTTCATACTATGTCTAAAACACAGCACTGTACTAGCTACAGTGAAGAAAATCAACTATCCCAGCTAAAACCATGATGCATCTCCTGAAAACACAGTCTCTCGGAGAAACCTCTCAGTTAGAAACCTTCCATATAAATTCACTGTTTTGGTCCCCCATTAATGAGCTGCAGGGGGAGCATATGTGGGGTATCTGTCCTGGCACAGGGTAGACAGGTTGGAACATAAGCCATTTCAGGGCATGTTGTGTGAGGCAGCAGCTCTGCAGGGAAAGGGGGTATGCCTAGCCTCTAAGAGGGAGTAGGAATGAGGGAGCGATAAAGTGCCAGAGGCTCTGGGGCCATCCCTGCTGTTCAGCTCCCTTCATAGCTCGGTGCAAGAGGACTGCAGGATCAGCACCTTTGCTAACTGAGGGGAATGGAGAATTTCTGGCAGTAAATTTTGAGTGAGATGAGTCTGATATGTGACTGGTGTGACACTGCTCTGTCTAGAGTCACCGGTCTGTGCTGACCGCAGTACATGTGTAACTGTGTAACTTGCTGTATTTGTCTTTTTCACTCTGTGCGTCATCAGTCTGGCCATGGATTAGTCTTTCCAATGCCAGGCAAAAACTTCCTTAGAAGAAACAAAATTCAAAAATCAAAAAGTTTATAGCCTTTTTTGTGTCTAGACCATGGATGCCCAAAACAATTCCTTGGGCAGTTCACATGCTTCAGTGCCAAAATAGGAACTTAGAGGAGAACAGGAAACAGATGTGGGCAGAGGAGAATGGATTGTCCTGTAAATAGGACCTACTGTTACTAGAGGGGTTTCTATTCTGTATTGCTGATCTCTTTTTTGGGATTCACATATCAGAGGAGGTCACTCATGGTTGTTCCCACCCCCAGACCTCACTGTGTTTCCATCCTTCAGCCAAAGATTTCAGTCCTCTAAGTTCTGCTGAAGGGTGGGGTGTGCTCATGTCCTTCAGTCTCAAACTCTAGTTTTTCACCTCAGATCATTTATGACACTTTCAGTCTCTGTACAAAGCTTGAAGGGAACTGATTTCTCTTTCTAGTTCCATTACTGGTGCTCAAGTCTTCTGTGACTACCTTGGCACTCAGAACACAACAGCCGCTCGCTAGAGTAACATCTGAAGGCCTGATCTTTCCCTCTGGTAACAGAGTATTGAACTTACATTAGAGATCCCAAAGAGCCCTAGTAAACCTGTTTTCAAGTCCTGCCAGAAGGATTAACTTGCTACTCTGTTTCTGAACCCAGCAGAGCAGACTGGTGCCTGCAGGCAATGTGCCAGTGCTATTTTAGTTCAGAGTAGGAGGGTGCTTCAGGAGTGATTGTCCCCTTAGCATGCTTTGATTCATATCAAAAAACTGGTCTCGGAGCACACAAATTGGATTCCCTTTGAACGTAACTAAACCAAAAGATGCCCTCTAGGAACACCCCCATGCACTGCTACTGCTAATGGGCTGCTCGTGGTGTGGTACCAGGTCTTCTGTCCTGTTTCACGCTGTGAATCCATTCCTTTTGCTCCTCACTATGACACATGTAAGCAACGCTTTATCATCTGCACAGCCATTAACAAACCTTCCTAGAGGTTTTCCATCTTGAATATAATTTCTTTTTCAAGTTACAACTGCAAAACCAGAGGTGTAGGGAAATACCTTAACTGACAAAGTCTTAACTGAGAAGTCTTATCCATGATTTTTAGCAAGTATGTGATTCACTACCACCCTAGGAGATGAGGAAGGAAACAAAGTACTACTTTTTTGGTAGGAGCTTTGTCATTAGTACTGCTAAAGTACTACAGTTTGTTCAGGCTTAAGTCTGCACCAAGAGAAAGATTAATCAGAATCTTAGTGGTGCTTTTCAAGGCTTAATTAATAGATTCAGACCTCATATGATAAATGAATCTTTAACATCAGGGATGGGGATAAATCCATGGAACAAATCAAGGAAATAAAGGATGTGTTTTAAAGTATAGACTGGATAATCATCTACCTAAGGATATCCTGAAATCAGCTTACTGTTTAGACTCTATAAAGTTTACAGATCCACCTTGAAGCCATATTATTCAGTCTTGCTGATTTTAGTTAGGTTCCTAGATCATACCCAACTTGCCAATGAGCTAATTTGTTCTTTTCCCAGTGCTCCAATTAATTTTGCAGTCACCTGGACACTGTGCAGTTATTTCCAAAATCTGGCAATAATGTTTGTTGCATTTCATCTTTCATCTTCCTATTTGTCTATATTAATATTGTTTTGACATTTTCTGTTTGTGTAACTTACTTTTCTTTGATGTGCTTTGACATAATTTTGTTTTCCTGAAAGTATCAGGTGCTCCCCATGATTCAAATTAATGTTGCTTTGAGGTTGAGTTTATGACATGACACAGCTGTTGTGACGATGCTGTCATCTTCAAGGGAAGGTAAATGAAGGTGGCTTCAGCAAAGCAAACATCTACAGCTGCTGTAGTCACCACTTAAAAGCCAGTCATTGCTCAATGTGTACCACTAATACCATCTATTTCTTGTCCTGTGCTTAAGAAATGAGCATTATTTTGTGGTTACTCATAGCAAAATTGAAGATTCTCAAATGGGACCGTTATGTACCAAGGCTGTTTTTCAAGTGGGTAATCACCGTACTCAAAGACAAGTAGAAACCAGCTTGGTGTTACATATAGACACTGTAATGTTTTCAGACTTGCCTTGAAGCCATTTTGTTGCAGTACTGCTGTTACTGATCTAGAGTCTTCACACTGAAGCTCATCTGATGCTGTTTTATAAATGTGTTCAGTTAGCTTTTGCAATGGTTAAGCTGACAAAGCTCTTACACGCAGGCTCTGTTGGAAGCCCAGGAGTGGACTCATGGAAACCTATCAGACAATTCACATATTTAAAGCTATTCACTCCTAAATGCCTTTGTGGAGTGAAGCCTAAAATCACTTTGATAACATCTATTATTTATTGTAAATGTAATTCCTCTTTAACTACTAGTGACTTATATACTTAGAAAATGTCCCTTCAAAAGTAATTTTAAGGGCAAAATGCTCTTTATTTCATTCATATTGATCCTCCCAAAGATCTCCCACTGCAGTAAGTTTGGAACAATAATTTTTTCTTTGCCAGGTATCACTAGTTAAAATTCTTCAGTGGTTACACAAGAGGTAATACAGTCTAGATGATGCCAGAAGTCCCTTCAGGCTCTAAAATCTATTAATCTACCAGATAATTTACAAATGGAACAATTTATGGAGTAAGAATCTGTCTATTGTGTGTGAGGAAGGAAACGTAAAACCCTGCATCATTCATTCTGATAGAGACCCTGTTTACAGTGTCTGCATGCTTATTACAAAGGAACAAGAATATATTAGTGAAGACTGTTGAATACTGATGTAATATTAGTCAGGTTATTTGTGAGCAGAGGTCTTTAAATTTCATGTTGTTCTTTAATAAATTCCTTCTGCAAGAAATGCAGCAACATGGAATATTCAAAAACAAAGGCAATGACAAGGAAATATCATGGGGTGGGCAGGATGGGGACATTGACAAATGGAAGTAATTTGCAACAGTGGTAAAGATTTAGGTAATTGCAGTGGCCTACGGCACTGCAGGTTGGATTCTTCATAGCAAGCCATTCTCATAGCTGCTTTCAAGGTTCTGCTTACAGCAACAGACTTACATTTTTAGAAAAGGAGGGCAAGAGACATTATGAATAAATATGAGTTTTTATCCCATTAGTTTTAATGAAATCTGATAAAGCTGGAGTGCCTGAATATTTACAGATAAGCCACTGTCAGGTCCCTAAGGGCACTAATAGGCCCTACCGGCCCTACCTGATCTCCCCTGGGGCCTCCCTGCCCATGGCCCAGGACCCCATTCCAGACCCCTGGGGCTGTCAGTCCCTGCCCCAGCGATGCAACAGCAGTGCCAGTCTCCAGCTCCCCACAGCCCTGCCTGGCCATCCCAGGGAAGTGTCTGACCCTGGGTACGCATGCTGGACCTGACCCTGACCTGCACATTGACCTCCCAGCTCAACTCTGGACCTGCCCCATCTCAACAAACTTGTCTGATGACCTGGGTGCTTGGTTGACCCCAGCTGCTGTCCCCAGGTCTGCCCTGCTTGCCTGCGTGAGCAAGTGCCCAAATGAAGTATTTCCACTGCTGCAGAACTAGATGATTAAAAGGAAAAATGATCCCAATGATTTCATCTGCTCAGTCTCGTGTTACCTGAGTGGCCAGTCCATTTCCTGAGCTCTGCTTTCAGGTCTGCTCTGAACACAGGTCTGCGTTAGGCAAAATTTGGCTTCCACAGTGAGTAGGAGGAGACAGGTACCTTCAGAGAGGGCTTAGTCCAGTCTAAGACTTTGGAAGTCTTTTTCCTTCTTCATGGACTGTAGGTTCCCTGAAGGGCCTGCAGGGTCTGGTGAATACAAATATGAAATGGGAGTGAACCTGAGAAACAGTCTCTTTATTTGTATTGTCTAAGCTATGAAACATGCTCACTGCATGGATTTGAAGTGTGTTATGCCAAATTTGGAGGCAAAGTACATGCATGAGTAAAAGAATGACATTTGCAAGGATGGGGTTACAGAAAGGCAACTATAAGAAGTTATCCATACATCATCCTGTAGGAATTTGATTTATTCTGCTTAACTGTTTCTGACTGGTTGCTTTTGCTGCCACAATCCTTCCCTTCTGCTCATCAGCATGGCAGTCTCTGGCAATCACCTACTTGGAGTCTTGCACTTAGATTACCTCCAAAATTGCCTCACCAGAGCGCTGATCCAAACCCCATTCATGTCAATGGGAGTTTTGCCACTAACTTCGTGGAAGTTTGGACCAGGCCTAGGGAGCTCCTTGCTGGCACACACCATGGGCTCATTGCTGTGCTGCCCTTGGAGCTGGTGCAATGCTCCAGGTGTAGCCCAGGACCATGGCTTTTTTCCCACCCAGACCCTTACACGTAATGAAATGTGGAGAGAAATGAGGTTCCTAGGAGGTGTTGCAATCCTTGCCTAGACCTGGACAGCCCAGAAGCAGATGGTCAGCTCCTGATCTGAAAGGTTCAGTTAAAAAAGGAAGAGAAGGAAAGGTTCTGGTGCAAGGGCAAGGATAGGCAAAGCCTCAGCTGTTCCGTGGTGGAGAGTGATGAGAATGGGGATAGAGGAGGATGGAAGGAGGAGGAAGACAAGCAATATGAAAAAGATAGTTTGATCCTTTCAAATCATCCCATGCCATAATTTTAATTACATAGAGGAAATTTTTGTGACTTTAGCTCTTTAAATGATGGACTGTTAATTCTTGTTTCTCTCCTTTCCCCCTTCTTGTCCAAACTCCTGGACTGTCACTGTATCTTCATCAGAGTAGATGGCAAGCGGCTTTGGGTGGCATCTGAGACATTGTGGGAAGTGGCTGATTGTGGGACTGGCCAAATGCTGGCGGCTCTATGTTGATGTGAATGCCAAACCACAGCTCAGGGCTGCCTGTACGTGGGCCTTTATTGCACTCTAGAGAGCTTTCCAGAGTGTTTTTTCTTTAGTGAAATGAATATCTTCCACTTTGACTTCCTTGGGTTGTGCTCAAAAGGTTTTGGCATCATCCAAACTGAAACTGGAAAGTAGACAGTTCCTGCTTAGCATTCAGCCTAGAAATAAAAACATGTGGGGAAGTCTGACATAAAGATTCAAATGGTTTTCATTTGCTAATGTTATTCACTCAGCGGCCAGGATGCTAAGCTTCTTCTACTCCTTCTCTAACACTATTGTAAATTAAATGATACAGTCCTGATTTTGCTGTCAGATATTGCTGCCACAAGCGCTTGGAGACTGGTGGATCTCTGCTGACTTCGGAAGTCTGCTGGATTCACCTCATCACTGAAGCAATGAACAGGTCTAAAAGCCTGTCCTGCAAACTGAATTTGAATCAGTGACCCTCACCAAAGGAGCTTTTGTTCCTGGTGACATAAGGCCTTGGGCAACATTTGGGAGATGGGTGGAGGAAAGTAACCACAAGGAGCCTAGATGAAGCAAATGTAACTAGGGATCAGGTAAATGGAAGACCTTGATGTAGCCATGGTACTGAGGAAGGTGGCTCCACAGTGGTGGGGCCGTTCCCCTGCCGTGTGGACCCAACTGCCACTTACCTGATGTCCTTGCAGTGATAGTGTTTCTTTGCCTGTAACAGGGGACAGTGATGTACATTGTTAGAGATACTGAGCATTGAAATTGCTCTTGATTTCTTTATTAGAGAACAGGCATTTCTGAAAAGCCGCCTACCTCTGAAATGACTGCTGAGGGAAGAAATGTGAGTGACATGAGTGCTGGAAGATTTGTGTGTGCCGCTCTTGCTTGTACCAGCAGGTACTTGGAGAGGCAGGGAGAGGAGTTGGTCCCTTGGGGACTGTTGGGATAACATGACGAGGGAGCCTCAAGAACAAATAGTTTTTTTCCTCTCTCTGTGAAAGTCCTGGAGGAAGTAGTCTTGCCTTGTACAAGTTCGTACAGCATTTGTGTGGTTTTTTGGTACTGTGATTCTTTTACTGGGAAGGTAATTATCCTCTGTCCCAGAGAAAGCTATTGAGGACATACCTGCCACAAGAACAACCTATCGCTACAGGAACCCAGCCGTCCCTGTGGGCTGGTGCCAGCATAGTAACAAAGCTGCATGTTTAAATTACACAGAGGTGGTTAATGAGTTTTCACCTTGTCAGGAGAGCAGTCCAAGGTTAAAGAATGATGTGTCCCAGAAACTAGAGTGAGACAAGCTGAGTTTTGAAAATATACAACCTGCAGGGTGAGCCGGTGTTTTAAAACAAAACTGTTATACGATTTTCCTTTTTATGGAAGCAAAGCGCAGCATTACAAGAAACAGGAGAGGGGCACTCTGATTCTGAGTGCAGTATTTAACACATTATTATGCTATCAGTGGAAGTGTTTAATGAGATTTAGTAGATGTTCCCAAAGCTGTCCTGTCATGTTTATATATTCAGATAGGGGCTGTATGAAGTGGCCTGTGATTTATTTGGCTGGCAAGCCAGGGCAAATGGGGATTTCAGTGTTTCTTGCTACGTCCCATCAAGCAAATCTGGTTTCATTTTTGCTGAGATTATAAATGTTGCAAATGAAAGCAACAGAGCAAATGCAGTTTCTTTAGATTTTGGAAGGCATTTGTATTATCTGCCACTTGACATTTTGATTGCAAAGGTAGCCCTATACATTATCAAGTATGTGCATGTTCAATAGATTAGTAGCCAGTTAATTGATGGAGGCTGAAAAGAATCATATTTACCCAAAAACAAGGGAGGGGGAAAGTTTTGTACCTATTTATGAGAAAAAGCTTTTGGCTTTGAATATAAGGGGGTCCTATCCCTGCTGTGCCACATCCTCAAAGCTGTGCTTCCTGCATCACCCATCTTTTGCACACTTGGATCTGAAGCTCCATCCTCTTCTCTCACTCCACGCCCGCAGACCAGAACCCCAAATCAATGTCCTTACCATCCTCGTTGCCTTCCTTCTCTATTCCTGATAGTCTCAGGTTGGCACTCCCTGTCTGCACAGCCCCGAATGCTTTTGACTCACTTTTCTAGTCCCTGGAATGCCGAGCCTGCAGTGTGCGGTGGGCCAGGAGCATCTGCCTCATGCTGGCACAGACTTATGTTGTCTGTTAATTGGCACTCGCTGCCTGTGTAAAAGCTTCTACTCCCACCCCATTCACACTCCTGCTCACTTTATTTCCATACATATCACACTCTGGTCAATTTTGGTTTTGTGACAGCCATATTTAAAGCCAGACTCCACACCACATCTCTGGATTGCTCATTGAAAGCAAGACATAAGCAGAGTATAAGATGTATTTTTAGAGCAATATTCCTAGAAACACCTTGAATTGTCTTGAATTTGTATAAGTCTAGAAGCTTGTAATAGGAAATCGTCACTGGATTAAAGTCTGTCTCATGAGAGTCTTCAAGGCTCTGTACAAGACCCAGTACTACTTAATATTTCTAGTACTGAACTCAAAGCTAGAATAAAACTTGCAACTCGCACAAAGACTGTAGAAAGGCCCATAGAGATAAGGGGGCAGATCTACAGAGCAGTTTCAGGTGCTGGATAAATTGGCCTTGTTGCACGAAGTTGTATTTAAGTGTAATCAAACAGAAGCTATACGTCAGGAAAACAGTGGTGCTGATAAAAGCTTAAGAATCCCAGTGAGCATGAAGTTGATTATGAAATCCTAGTTTGGCGCTACAGCAAAAATGGCCATGAGATATATAAATAAAAGACTGCTGAGTCGAAAGGGAATTGAACTCTCTACTTAGCATTAGTATGGTTGGAACTCGAGGGCTGCACCCAATCTATACATTCATGTTTTTTAAAAGAAAAAAAAGAACCATAAAATTTTTCAGAGGCTGCAAAAAAGTCACATACTTTTTCTGAAGAAAATGCTTTACAGTAAGAAATATAAAGGGCATCTGTAATCCTGGATGGTTACCTGATGTTGATCTGTATCTCTTTACTTGTGTAAGTTTATGCTTTGCCTGGTCCAGGATATCCCAGAGCCACAATGTGGAGGAGGCTGGGAGCATAATCAGGACAGGTGCTGATGGATGCTTGCCCTGTTGAAATGCTCTTCCCCAGACACCTGCCCTGGTGGAGAGAGGAGACAAGATGCAGGACTGGATGGACCATTGCTCTGTCCATGTATGGCTGTTCTTATAACCCTGACAGTTTGTCCAGGTCCTAATAATTCCTTTAAACAAAACTAAACTTTTGGGCTGATTGCAGGGGTAATAATGGAAGAAACAGAGCTGTGAGAAACAAGGGAATGCATCTAACAGTTCCCTTTGCCCTAAAATCTGTTTCTGCTTACAGTGATAAAGTCTTGAGGTTAATTATAAAGAAGTAATATCAAGTACATGTATAAAGGCCTAAGTTTAGCTGCATGATCAAGAGACAGCTTGTTTTAACTCCTGAATGATCTTTTCTCCTCCTAGGATATGACAATGCCACCTTCAAATGACACACAAGATTACATGCCTACCCCACCTCCTGCTTTGTAACCAGGTTGGCGGATCTGGCAAAGCACTGCTCTCTACAGCTCCCTGAAAAGCTACTCAACTACCCAGCTTACTATTATGGAGAACTCTTGCTATATCTCTTCGGTGTGTATTCATCATCACCTTCAGGAAGGTCCAGAGATGCCTCTCTGCTGCTGTCGGAAGAGGGCAGGATTTGAAATAGGTTGCCTCTGTACAGCTCCCTGCTGCCTAGTGTGCATCCCGCTCTGAGGCAACCAAGTGACCAGACCCACAGAGCACCAGATTCCATCAGGAGGCCCAGGATGCTAAAAGTCAGGCATTGCAATGGCACCTAACGGCAATTTATTGTTAGTGTCCTTTTTCTAGGATCCGGACATTAGCCTCTCTGTATTGTGATTCCTTCTCTGTATAATATTCTGTGAAATAATGGGGATAGCATGAGGTTAAATATGTTAAAATTGTTAAAATATGTTAAAATATGTTAATTTGTGAACCATTAGGGTGATCCCATTTGGTGATGTGGACCCTGCTGGTGCCTTGGGCAAACAACTCCCCAGATCTGTGTGGCGCAAACAACTGTGAGCCAGTCTAGAGAGATCAGTCAGGAAAATAATCACAGCCATTGCACCAAATGGTGATGGGAAAAAAAAATCCTCCGAGGATCACACTAACAGCTTTGGCTTTCCCTTCAGACAATCTTCTTAGAGATTTCATAAGTCCAGTAGGGTCACAAAGATAGAAAGGTTAATAGAAGTGCTTGGTAGTGATAAAGCATAGATGTAATGCTTCTGAGGGAAGGGTGGATAGTCCTGGTGTCTCCTCTCATTTTTTCCCCTGCGGTCATAATTAGTGTACTGTGGTCACTGTCACCAAAGATTCCTGGTCAGACACAAGAGGGAAATTGTGTGTGTCACTACTACTTCCTTTAATTGTATCAGATACACATTAACTGGCAGTGTCTAGACACTTCTGTCCAACAAAACAGCATTTAAATCCGAATCAGAGAGAAAGAACATAGCTGCTAAAACACAGCCCTTCCTCTCTTGATTCACCTCTGCTTTCAGTCTCTGCATTTTAGAGTACATTGAATTTTCTAATTATTGTTATTTTACAACATCTTCTTTAGTGCATAGTGTTTTATGATGGTGCCTTATGAATTAGCCATCAGTGACTGCAGAGCTGTTGCAACCGTTAGTTTTAACAATACTGTAATTGTTTACTAAAGGCAATCAGCTATTGCTTTTATAATCAATTTTTACTGTTCAGATCACATTTGCACTAGTTTATTTTATTACTATGCACCTTTTCCAGCTGGGCTTATGCAATTTGCCAAATTATGCTCATAGATATAATAATGAACATTTACTTTACTGTCTGAAAAGCAGGTGAGAGGTATGGTTTCTCCTTAGTTTCCCATAATAACATAAGCATTTGCACTACACAATACCATGGGATATATTTGAGAGATATGTTGGATTTGCCAGGTACTGGTTTTTTCTAATGGGGAGGTTCAGAAGGCTTTTTCCTATGTCTTCTGAGAATAAATTAGAGAAAAGAGTGTGGCACGACCGATGCCTCAGTCTTTAATAGTAAGACCATTTGTTCTCTGGGTAAGCAGCCCCCTGAGCTGGGAGACAGGGATAGGAAGCAGAATAAACCCCCCATAATCCAGGAGGAAGCAGTTAATGACCTGCTGGCCACCTGGACACTCACAAGTCTATGGGGCTGGATGGGATCCACCCAAGAGTACTGAGGGAGCTGGTGGAAGTGCTCACCAGGCCACTTTCCATCATTTATCGGCAGTCCTGGCTAACCAGGGAGGTCCCAGTTTACTGGAAGTTAGCAGATGTGATGCCATCTACAAGAAGGGCCAGAAGGAGGATCTGGGGAACTACAGGCCTGTCAGTCTGACCTTGGTACCAGGGAATGTTATGGAGCAGATCATCTTGAGTGGCATCATGCAGCACATACAGGACAACCAGGGGATCGGGCCCAGCCAGCATGGCTTCATGAAAGGCAGGTCCTGCCTGACCAACCTGATCTCCCTCTATGACCAGGTGACCCGCCTAGTGGGTGAGGGAAAGGCTGGGGATGTTGTCTATATAGCCTTTAGTCAAGCCTTTGACACCATCTCCCACAGCATTCTCCTGGAGAAACTGGCTGCTCATGCCTTGGACAAGTGTACTCTTCACTGGGTAAAAAACTGGCTGGATGGCCAAGCCCAAAGAGTTGTGGTGAATGGAGTTAAATCCAGCTGGTGGCCAGTCATGAGCGTTGTTCCCCAGGGCTCAGTGTTGGGGCCAGTCTTGTTTAATATCTTTATCAATGATCTGGATGGGGGGATCATGTGTGCCCTCAGTAAGTTTGCACATGACACCAAGTTGGGCGGGAGTGCTGATCTGCTAGAGGGTAGGAAGGCTCTGCAGAGGGATCTGGACAGGCTGGATCCATGGGCCAAGGCCAGTTGTATGAGTTTCAACAAGGCCAAGTGCTGAGTCCTGCACTTGGGTCACAACAACCCCATGCAACGCTACAGGCTTGGGGAAGAGTGGCTGGAAAGCTGCCCAGCAGACAAGGACCTGGTGGTGTTGGTCAACAGCCGGCTGAACATGAGCCAGCAGTGTGCCCAGGTGGCCAAGAAGGCCAAGAGCATCCTGGCTTGTGTCAGAAATAGTGTGGCCAGCAGGATTAGGGAAGCGATCGTGCCCCAGTAGTCGGCCCTGGTGAGGCCACACCTCGAATGCTGTGTCCAGTTTTGGGCCCCTCACTACAAGAAGGACACTGAGTTGCTGGAGCGTGTCCAGAGAAGGGCAACGAAGCTGGTGAAGGGTCTGGAGAACAAGTCCTATGAGAAGCAGCTGACAGAACTGGGGTTGTTTAGCCTGGAGAAGAGGAGGCTGAGGGGAGACCTTCTCACTCTCTAAACCTACCTGAAAAGAGGTTGTAGCGAGGTGGGTGTTGGTCTCTTCTCCCAAGTAACAAGCAATAGGATGAGAGGAAATGGCCTCAAGTTGCACCAGTGGAGGTTAAGATTGTATATTAGGAAAATGTCATTACCAAAAGGGTTGTCAAGCATTGGAAGAGGCTGCCCAGGGAAGTGGTTGAGTCACCATCCCTGGAGGTATTAAAAGAAGACGTGAAGGTGTGGCACTTAGGGACATGATTTAGTGGTGATCTTGGCAGTGCTAGGTTAATGGTTGGATCTGATGATCTTAAAGGTATTTTCCAACCTAAATGATTGAGTGATTCTATGAACTGCATGATTGCCAAGTGTCTATGGGTGGAGAATCGCAACTGAAACATCAGAGACATTTCTGGAGCCCATTGGCACCTTGCTACAATTTTGGCAAGAGAGCAGGCTAGATTACCACACATCAGAAAGCCATTGGTTTTTGAAAGTGAATTCTGCAAGCAGTAAAACTTTTTTTGAACGTTCCATTGAAATGCAGCAAACACCAGGAAATCTCCTCTTATATTTTCTGTACCTCTGTCATGTTCCTTCTGTCTTGCAGATGTTAGGATGTAATTGCCACAAAGAAAATGACTTTCTGTGCTGTTTATTTAGGAAATAAGAGGCAGCCAAAGGTATACTAAAGCACTATACACAATGAGGCTAGGAATAAAACATAGATATTCACAGCTGAACATTTTTATCTGAGCCTTTTTGTTGTGTGCACATTAGTAGGAGTGAAACTGGGTTTGAGTTTGTATTTTGCAGTATTTTGTCTTGGGTTGGAATGATAATGTGAGAGTTTTGTGTTTGACTTGCAGGAGGCTCCTGAGCAAAAGGCTTACCTGTATGGGCAGCAGTTCGGTTTCCATATCACCGGACCCAAAAGTAATTTGGCATTTGGCATTTTTTTCAAAAGAAAAAAGATGGAGTCTCTCTGGTAAATAAATAGTCACAGGACTTGAGCTTGACTAATAGGTGCAAATCAAATAACATATCTAACACACCAAATTCCATGCTTATTTACAGGTAAAGGAGGCCGTTTAATCACGTTATTTCTAAAGGCTATGCTTTCTATGGCATTCAGCATAATTTAAACAGGTGAGGGGAGATTTGAAAGTGGTTTGCTTTCAGACTTGTAGGAAGATTTCTACTTTACTTACTGTGAATTTTGGATTTGTGGAAAAGGAGTGAGTTAAAAATGTTTTATGCTTATTGATTTGTAATATTCATGCTCAGAATGCATCCAGGCCTTTCAGTGTTTCTATATCAAATTATTTGCATTAGGTGTTGAAAGCTAAGGCTTAAGGCTCAGCTGGGCTGGAAAACAAGAACTCCATCTCATGAAGAAATGTTGCAGTTCCAAAACCTGGTTTCATTTTGTGTCAAAATGAAACTGCAAACTTTTCAAAATACATTTACTAAGAACGATGAGATGCGTAATGACAAGAGTGCTTTGTTGGGCTCTGACGTATATAGGTGTCATTGCTTCCCTGATTCAGGCACAAGCAGGGCTGGAACCTGGGCTTCACATCAGCCACGTCGATTGCTGGTTATTCTGAGCCGTTGAGTTCTCTCTGATACAGAGTCTACAGGCCATTTCAGTTTTAACACTCATGATGAACAAGCAGCATTCAGATTTTGCAGGTCAGATGAGGTCTTTCTCTGGCTTTTATTAAAACTTCCACCCTTACTTGGACTTCTTGCAGGTTTCTTGAAATAAATACGTTTCTGAAAAATCCCTTGGTCTTGCCAAACTGGAGTTTTCTCCATCAGCTCTGGATTTTGTTCCACAAATATCTGACAGCTTGGATAAACCACTTGTAAAATCTTCCAGCAAGTACTTCACATTTTCTCCCCTGGCTTAAGAGAGAATGTAAGAGAAGTTGTGAAGTTACCTATGGAAGATTACTTGCTGGACGTCTTCCTTTGTGTGTGGAGGTGCTCCAGATAAATAGTGGTAAAACTGCCTCGCTGCTTGCATGCAGATTCCCCAATACAATCTTTCCTGCTGTGACATTTTCAAAAATGTCAGTGCTGGTTACACAGAGGGTGGGCTGTGAGCAGTACTAGGGCTGGTTTGATTCTTTCCTGTTTCCTTCTCTGCCAGCTATACCTGCCTCTTGTGCTTCATATGTACGTCATGGGGCAGGGGCTGTATCATTTTTAACAGACTAGTCCTGGGCCTTCTGCATGCTATTAATGACTTTCACACAAAATTGACTGTATTTGAGAGTCTCAGTTTAGTCACACTGCCAAGTTTGCCTGGTTTAAGTGAGTAGAGAGAAGCTTTCCTAGGATAACGTAGAACCACATGCCTGATTTACATTACAAATAAAATCCTTAACCCAAACCATCCTGTTTTGTGGCAGGGCTGAAATCTAGACAGACACACCCTCAAATATTTCAGTCTTTATAACTGTCCATCCTAGATCCAGTCAGTAGGTTTAGGATCTGGAAGGAGTTTTTCTCCAGGTCAAGCTAGCAAGCTTTATGGTCTTTTTAAGGGTCTTCTCAGCTATGTTACATAATAGACTCCCTGTTATTGCAGAAACCTAAGAAAAATTATACTCTTAATATCTTCTGGGTTTTGGGTGTTTTTTATTTTTCCTTTTATTTTTTTTTTTGTGCATGCACATTGTCATTTTTGAGGCTGTTAGTCTTTTATATGAAAGATCTTAAATTTGTTGGAGCATGTTATTGCCTTTTTTTTTTTAATGGCTTGTATTTGTCAGGTGCACCAGAGTGGATGTTATTTATACTTTGTTGTTATGCTCCTGGGACTCTCCTTCCCAGGTTCAAGCAAAAAATCAATCATTTCATCTGGTCTTTGACGTCTTGCAAGAGCAACAGGTAAATTGTATTTTAGTACATTGGGAAGAGATATTACAACAGCTCTAAGTGTTTTGGGATGACAGCAAGGACAAGTGATGGAGACTGAAGAAGAAGTAAAAAATAGGACCCCCATCATTCTGGAGAGGACTTGATGTGATTCATATAATATTCTGAAGAAAGAAATCATTAAGAGAGGGGAGGGGGGAAGCTGTTTTTAAGATTTGGTTTTATTTCTCATTATCCTACTCTGATTTGATTGGTAATAAATTAATTTTCTCAAGTCGAGTCTGTTTTACCTGTGATGGTAATTGCTGTATGATCTCTCCCTGTCCTTATCTCGACCCACGAGCATTTTGTTATATTTTCTCCCCCTGTCCAGCTGAGGAAGGATGTTTTGTTGCCCTGTAGAGCAGAAAAAATGATGGGAACAGCAATAAGAATAGCCCTTTTTGGAGGAGGTGAGAAAATCAGGTCAGAAATCAGAAAAGAGGCAGCCTGGGGAGATCCACAGGCAGCAATAGGTTGTACTGGTGTATAGCGAGTCCCTGATCCTCCACCAGCACAGAGACACTTTGATGGCAATACCCAATCACATCAGTGGTGTTGGACTTAGCCAGCCTAGGGAGAGAGGAGCAGAGCTCGAGGTGGGGCTGTGCCCTGATTGCTTTCAGCCGTGTGGTGTGGGGCTGGTTTCCGACTCTCTTGCTGCAGCTACAGCTGAGCCAGGGATAAAAATGCTGCTGTCTGTGGCTTGTAAATAAGAATTCACACATGGTGCTAAGCCAATTTGCTGGTGTTATTTCCTTGTTCCTGTTGCTGCTAAAACTGCACTTACAGCAAAAAGCTAAAGGAGTTGAAAGTGGCAGAAGTGTAAGAAAGAACTGCGGACAGTGAAGTGGGCATCTGAAGGGCTTTCTTCCTCTGCATTGGTCATAAAACACCTTTTATTTCTATACAAGCACTGATGGACTCAGGATTTATTTTATGGCTGATGAGTTGGAATTTGCTTGCTCAGTGGCTGGGTCTGCATCCCATGTGTGTAGAGAAGTCCTATTGCCCTTGACAAGGATATTACCTAAGAAAGGTAATGGTCATGACCACAATGTCTTGCTGTCTGCCCAGCTACTTGCAGTGTCTTTAGATTCTTGTATGCTTGAGATGCAGCTTTTCTGGGTAAATTCATCATGTCAGGAAACTAAACATCAACATTCAGACTTTGCAAAGGCATTTTCATGCTTCAGTGTTTCAGGTCTTTTTTTTGTTTCTCCTCGAAGGAACCAGCTGGGATTGGAAGTAGATGATTCAAGAGTTGACAAGACAACATTAACTCTACTGGCCTTCTGCTGCCTTCACTGAGTGCCCAGTTATCACAGAGGCAGGGAGGAGTCAAGCAGACAGGGGTGATGCAGGGAAAGCACTGGGGGATGAACACGGCAGAAAAGCTGTATGTGAAATATTAACAGAGGGGGTGATGTGTGAGGGAAGAGTTTTCTCTAGGCAGGGATCTGTGCTGGAGCGATGGCCTTATGCACATCTGAGAGATAGCTGAGAGGGACAGCGGCAGGGCAGGGAAGAAGGGATGATGGACTGGAAATGGTGGGAGGCATGAACCAGACTCCAGTGAGCAGAGCTGATTTGGTAACTGCTGTGATTGTAAAGACGTGCCTGTGTGCTGGCTGAGGGCCTTAAATCTCCCACATGTGGGTAGATGAGGCGGGCCATGAAGAAGGAGAGCTGTTGCTGCAGATTTGGTCAGGAGCAGTGAGAGGATCAGGAACACATGATTTTACAACCAATTTATCTTCGCAAAGATCAGTTCCATCACAGTCCTCTCTGCTGGCCCTGCTCCTGCCCGTGATGTCACCTTTCCACAGGACTGCATAAATGCAACAACTTCTATTTCTTTCCTCAGCAGCAATCAAGATTCCCAGTTCAACGTTCAGTAAATAGGCTAAAACTGAAGTAAACAAGTCTCTAGCCTCCAGCCTGGTGCAGAGACTCTCACTCCCTCAATGACTCTGTATTTCCATCCCTCTCCCTTTTCTAATTTGGCAGCAGCTTCAGGAGACCTGTGACATTTAAAGTTGTGTTGATGCTGTGGTAATTGCTGAAATGAAAAAATTGACAAACTGGCAGCAACATTTTAACCTTCTTAAAACACTCATACATTTTCAAGCTATGCAAGGTTAGCATGCCACAGAAAGTGTGCTCAGTGCTAGGTTTGGATATATAGCCAGGCTATGTCTCTGCCAAGACTTGTGCTCTGAAATGCTGCCAAAATTGAGTTATTCAGGTGGATGAAGGACGTTCTAATGAGACAACAGCTTATTCACACACTTGTGCTTGTGAAATGGCTGGAAGTTGTTTTCATAAAACTTTCAAAACCAGAAACGGGTTTAAAACATTGTGTTTTAGTGAAGTAATACATTAAATAGAAAATACTTCAAAATCCATAAAAAGATAGATTTTATACAGTAGTAGAATTGAACAAACAATAGGTCCTTTTCTCTTTTCAAATAATCCACAAAATGTGATTACTTCAATTTTATGTAACTTATTTTGCAAAGTGATATAGATTTACGGGTTATGGCTGCAAACCTTTTGGTTTTAGTACAGCTATTTGTATGGGTGGGCATGGCACAACTAGTTGCTTGGAGACAGCTTTGCCTGTTGAAAATTGTAGATGTAATTTTTTACACCTCAGCTGTTCCTCTAGACTCAACTTACAGTTAAAACAAAGAAGGCGGCACAAAAAGCTCAAAAAGCTGTACTTTGCCTCATCTTGAGGTAGATGAAATCCATTAGATAAACTGTCGTCTGGAAGTGATGCTGCTGCTCTTGTTTTTGAAGTTTTGAAAGAGCACCCCATTGGCTTGGACTGGCTCCAGAGAGTCTCCTCCTGCACAGCTTCACCCTTGGAGGGTGTCAGCCGCCAGCCAGGCCTTCATCATTAGACCCCAGGTGATTTTAGATATCCTTGGAATAGGTCACAGTGTGTTTTGATGGTAAAAGCCTGCTTCGTAAGCCCTTGTAGAGAGCAAAGTGCAGTTTGGAAGCTCTTGCCTTAGCCCACAGTGGTAGCATGAGATGCTCTTGTGTTTTCCATGAGGCTGGGGTGGCGAGCCCAGGCATAATGTAATGCTGGCACCCACGCAGGAGGCAATGAAATTACATATAGCCCAGGCCTTATTGCTGCCTGCCAGGGTGGGACACAGCGTCTTAACAACTCAGCCAGTGAAGGAGAGCAGTCTAATCAAACTTTGCTAAGTACTGAAATAGCTGTTCTGGAAATCAATGCTATTCATGCTCTGCTCTGCCCTTTGAATGGTATCATTTACTCAAAATATGACATTGCGCCTAGTGCTGCATCTTGCTGTCATTGAAGCATTCTTCATTGTGTTTCTCAGTGCAAAGTTAATAGCTTCTATAGAAAAGGAATCCAAGACCTAAAAGAAGAAAAAGAAAAAGGTAACAATCTCAGTAAACCTGCCAGTTCAAAGGTATATTTAGAATATATTGTAACAAAAGAACTGTCAAACTGAAAATGAGAGGCTTTGCTTCTCAAGGTTTTACATGGTCATGGTTCATGGAAGTGAGAATACAGCAGGACATTTTGGTTTCACCTACACTCGAAAATTAAACAGGTTGAAGATCATCCTCTGGAACTTAGGTCAGCTTGGAAATCCTCCTGATAAATTCTTTCAGTCTCCAAAACAGGATGGCTACATGGAAACTGCCTGCAGGGGGTTGTTCCTGGCAGGAGAAAAGTCAGTCCTTGAAAGCCTGCCCTTTACCTGTCTCTCTAGGTCAAGTCCCTGAGTTTACCATTGAACGATGGTGGGCTCAAAACCCTTCTGTGCCTGAATTCCAGTTACAGGCCAGTCATCAAAGAGGTTTGCTTCCTGTTCACAAATCCCAGTGCTGGGACTGAGCTCCACATGTCTGTCAGGGATGTATGGGTCTGGCATGGCTGAGCTGGGATTGCGAAGCATGGTGGAGCGGGTATTGCCCACTCTTGTCTAGACCTCACCTTTCCCATCTTTTCCGGGCTATGTTAAACAGGTGATAAGCAAGCCCTCTTTATCAAGTACTGATACTATCTGTGCACTCATCAACTACAACACTGATCTTTGGCAAGCCCATGAGAAACTTATGAAAATTTGGAAGAAAACTGCTCTCATGGGGAGCAAACAAAGAAGAGAGATTGTTTAAAAACTGATAAGCAAATCTGTTCTGCAGCCACTTTAAGAAGTAAGAAAACCTTGGGCATTCAGAAGAGGTTTATGTTAGCCAAAAGAGCTGCTGCTTTTGCATCTGAACCTTTAGATACTTGACAATTGGGTAGTGTGCTGTATATAGAGAGCTGCTGGAGTAAGCAACGACTTCAGACAAATCATTTATGCTTTGAGATAGCAGAAATTGCTGGCACAGGCACAGAGAGAGGCAAAGGAAGTATAAGATTTGAGATCTGCTGTGACACCTTCGGAGTATCTCAGTTCTCCAGACTTCCAATAAGTCCTGCTGCCACTCCTGTGGCTCAGTGAGACGTGAAGGAGGTGTTGTCAGGGATGCCACACATCACAGCTCATCAGGGAATGATGACGAATGAGTCAAGAAGATTGAGAGCACTGTCATTCATGTGTGGAGGCACACATCTCCCCAACCAAATTCTGTTCAGACGAAATCCCAAGGACAGCTGTGCAGGGCAAACAATCAGGTCCACCCTACCGTAGAGGGGATAGCGCCAAATAAGGTGAATGGACTTATACCCATTTTTTCTGAAGGGATGATGAAACAATTTTCTAGGGACAATTTTGTCTCTGAGAGACTATTGTGGTGGATGAACAGGTTTTTGCTACACTGCTTTTTGTGCTTTCAGTGCCATCCCTTCATTCTACAAATAATAATAATTACTATTATTTCTAATGGCATAACATTTCTTCTTCAGAAACCCATAAATGGAGCTAGGACCCTGGGATAGGTACTGTGCAAAACAGAACCTAAGTAACAATTCATGATATGCAAAAACCTTCCTGAGATTGAGTGTAATTGATTTGCAGATATATTCAAATAAATTAATATAAAACCAGATGTTTCAGGTGATGGAGAAGTTTTACCCATGTTGCATACCTGTTCTTCCTTGCAGTGTTCTCAACTGCTAAAAAATACATGTACAATACACCTCTTCTCATCTATTTTTCAGGTCCTTCTCTTCTAACAAGGCTTGAGAGCAGATAGTAGTTTCTTTTTACAGTAAGCACTATGTCACCAAAAGTAGATTAATTGCCAAATGATAAAAATAGAAATATTGAAATGGACTAGCTCGATGGATTCTAATTAATTATGGACACCAGTGCTATAATCAGAGATTGTTCATTGGGTAATGGAGCTATTTGGTTTCAGCTGGATAGTCTTCCCCCTTCTGGTGTCACCCATGCAATCTCAAAAGGCTGAACTGGGGAAACATAATTCAGAATCTAGAACAACTTCTCCCCCCTGTTATAATCAAACTCACCTTTATGGAATCACTTTATGAAAAGTGATTGTTTTGTGCAGATTGCTTGTGTGATGTTAAGCACGTTCATCTGTCTCCGTGACTCTAGATACTATCATGATCTTCAGTGAACTTAATTCTTACAAGAGCTGTACCAGGCTGCATACATGCCTCATCCCGCTGGTGAGAGGAGGTGGACACCTGCATAGATGTGCCATATCCCGTTAGATGGGATTATCTGGGGCTTACTCACTAGCTGTTTGAAGAAACAAGATTTATATTCCATAAAGGAGGCACTGAGACAGAGTGCAGGGAAAACACTTCCCCAGGAATGGAAAGCAGTGTTCAAGTCCCAGAATATTTCCTGGCCTTTGGCTGCTCCATTTTGTGTGCTCTCATTTAAGGGCAGAGTTTAGCAAGTGGTGCCAAGCAGACTTTCACGGCTTTAGTGTCCAAATGGCACAAAGAAGCCAAGTTCACCAAAAACACTGGGGCAAGCCCAGGTCACCTCCCCGTTGGCCGCCGTGTATTCTGTTGTCACTGTTACTGAAGTCTTATACTGCCTGAGCGTGTATATCTTCCCAAATAGCAAAGTTGTATTATAACAGAATTACATTTTTTTTTCTCAAAAGTGACAAAATATTGAGTTAAATACATTTTGATCCAAATCAAAAGCCTCTGCTCTCTTAATTCAGTTCAGCCTCCCTCTGAAAATTCTGGCTTCAGCTGAGGCCACAATTGCAGATATATCGCGTGGTCTCCTTTTCTAAGAATATTTTCAGTTCAGCTAAACCCAAGGGGTAGTAAAAGTCTTGTCAGAAGCCAAAACTCATGAGACTTCCAAGCCAAAAAAGGTTTTGACAAGTTCAGCTCTTGAGCAATTGGCTGTTCTCCTGTAAACACCCAAAATCAGAAGTAACAGTTTCCTGTGATTGAGAGTGAACGTGACAAAAGATTCACTACCACATCTCCCAAAAGATTTGTGAAACACTTAAATTTGGCCTGATCTTCCAGTTCAAGCTCAGCTGAGTGGTTTTTTTGCCTATTCCTGCAAAAAAGTCTCAGTGCCTTGAGGAATGGTAGAGAATTAAAAACCAGTGTATGTTTTTTCTGCACATAGCTGGGTTATGAAGGTTGTAATATTAATTATTACTTAATAAAGAAATGTGTAAATAAACACGTGATGTTTATTTGCCATATTACCTTATATTTTATAAACCCAAAAAAGAAGTCCTCCCTTTGCCATGGGATGATGATGTGTATCCTTTTGATTCCACTGAACTTGGCCTTCCCATGGCTTCAGTGAGCATTTGTGAGTGACCTGATTTCCTAGCAGTGTATTGTCAAGGAATTCCTAGAATACTGAATAAAGTACTGAAATGCAATTTTACTCCGAGAGACATAGAAGCACATTAAATTTATATCGATTGGAGACCTATGGCGATCTTCCAAAGTACATTTGTTTTTCATTTGTTATGGACAGGCAATTAACTTTACTTGCTTTAACATAAATTGGAGTTTAAAATAGCTGCTTAGGTTCCCTGTCCTGGAAGGTGCAATTAATTACCTCTTTGCAAAATACATTACATAACCAGATACTTGAGATATATCTGGTATCAGACACAATTCTCATGGCAGGCCATTACAAATGCGGTATATATAGTAAACCAAAGCCTTTCAGAAAAATCCCAAACACTTAATGTTATGCCAGGAACCAGATTCTTAGGGGGAAATCCAGCCTTCCCAGGTAAGGCATTGGGTCAGCTCAGCAGAGGACTTTTACAGAGCTTGCTGGAGTGAGGCAAGATGGTCTGTGCTCATCTGTGCTGGACCTGGCTCCTATAGTTGTGGTGGGGGAGAAAAAGGGTTTTAACTGGTGAATAGATCAGCCTGGCTTGGTGGGTATTTTCTTTCCCTTTGAAGGTTTTGTGAGTTCCACAAGTCCTGACTCCTGCAGATAAACCAGAATAAGGCAATAGCAGATAGCACAGGTAAGATGCAGCAGGAGTTAGGAGATGTTCAGGAGAGATGTGCCTCTCTACCCCTGCCTGCAGGTAACAGTGTATTGGGTCTCTGATTTTAAGCAGGGGAGCAATCAGGAGAGGCCCAGGCTGAGGGGAAGAGGGTGCATTTGCACCAGGTAGATGTCTACCAAGGAAAAGCTGACATGTGAGCTCATCATTTCAGGCTCCCAAAAGAGAAGTGGAGCTTCAAAGGCGCAGCTCAGCTCATCCTGTAGCAGATGTCAGATACCTGAAGTAAGATGGGCTGTCCCCTCTGCGTTAAAAGGCCGCTGAAGGAAAGGCCTGAGCGAGGGAGCTGGAGCTGTGCAGTTATGAGGACTGCATCACCCTTTCCCTTTGCTGGATCCCCTGATGAGCTCTGATGGCCATTCGTGATTCTGCAAGGATCCTTTTACTGCTTTTTCTGGCTACCTGTTGTCGTGGTTTAGCCCCAGTCAGCAACTAAGCACCACACAGCCGCTCACTCACTCCCCCCACCCCAATGGGAAGGGGGAGAATCAGGAGAGCAAGAGCAAGAAAACTTGTGGGTTGAGATAAGAACAGTTTAATAATTAAAATAAAATAATGATAGTAATAATGGTAATGATAGCAATGATGAATAAAATAATGATAGCAATAATGATTATTATAATAATAATGACAATATTGATAATATAACAAAAAGAAAATAATGAGAGAGAGGAAAGAAAGCTGGGGAAAAGAGGCAAAAGAAAAAAAAACCACAAGTGCTGCAACCGCTCACCACCCGCTGACCGACACCACTAGTCCCTGAGCCGCGATTGCTGCCTCCCCCGGCCAACTCCCCCCAGTTAATATACTGGGCATGACGTCATATGATATGGAATATCCCTTTGGCCAGTTTGGATCAGCTCTCTTGGATGTGCCCCCTCCCCTCCCAGCTTCTTGTGCACCTGGCACAGCATGGGAAGCTGGAAAAGTCCTTGACTAGTGTAAGCACTACCTAGCAACAGCTAAAGCATCAGTGTGTTATCACATTATTCTCATACTAAGTCCAAAACACAGCACTGTACCAGCTACAGTGAAGAAAATTAACTCTATCCCAGCTAAAACCATGACACCTGTACAAACAGCAGTTGCAGCTTGGCCTGTGGACGCAGTTCAGGGGACCCTTAAGACTGTCTGTGCCTAGCGAGTTTCCATGCCCATACTGCGTATGGCCTTCAGTAAGGCTTACATGCCTGAATAGCCTCACAATGGGGCAAAACTGCAGCCACTGCTTGCAGCCCGGTGGCTGATTGTGTTCTGAAGGCAATGTGGAAGCAGCTTGGAGAAGCTGGGCTTTTCCTTGAGGTGCCATGAGCTTGCACAGCCTGATATGTCCATAGTGGGAAGGTGATGAATGGGTCTTGGCAGTCCTGAGCTAACTGTCTATGGTGTACTAATTGAAAGGTAGCATGCCAAATGGAGACACATGACCTGTCTTCTTACCCTCATTGCACAGCAGTGGTAAAGCTGTAATTCAGGGCTAAGAGCCCAGGGATTAAAGATGTTAAACCACAGCTCGTAGAGCTCTACCTGGCACTGTTTCGGAGATGCTTAGTAGTCTGTCCGCGGTTACAGTGAGGAGTACAGAAGGGAATCATACCATAAGCCTCACTCTCTGTGCACAGCCTTTCTTTTGGTGGGCAGTAAATGAAGGGAAATTCTTGTGATAGCTGTAATATGCAGCCTGAGACAGGGATGCTCACAGCTATAGACCTGTCTTCACATGGAGACATTTCTAATTGCATTTCATCCCTTAGAAATTAAATTGAAATTGAGGACTGGAAAGCAAATGGCATGCCCTTCCCTCCCAGCCTCAGGTGATTGAAATACCCAGACGTCCAGAGGGGAGAGCTTTAAAGCCATGGGCCATTTCAAACCAAATTTCTTCTTTTAAAAATCAGATGAGTTAAACATAATGAATGATATTCAGTTCTATTTTCTCTTTTAGGTGTCTGAAATAGACAGCTCCATGCAGAGAAATTACCCAGTTCCCCCATGAGTGATCTTTATTTGAAATCTAATAGTGCCACTGCAGCCTTCCATGCTCAGAGCTGAAGTGATTGACATGGTGTTACTGCAGCCATGCCATGAACTGTGTAGGCTGTCTTAAAGATTTTGTTCGTATTCACGGCACCAGTGCTCTCAAACCCATAAATTACATCATTAAAAAAATGAAACCATAGAATGTAAATTAAAACTGTGTCAAACTGAGTTTTTCTGGTGTTCTGCAGGCTGCAGGAAGCCGGCAGTCAGGGGCAGTCTGTACCACACATGGATAGGAAGGTGGAGGACCTGCAAACATCAGGCTCCGGGCATTGTGAAAGCTGTACAAATGTACTACGCACGCTGAAACACACTCTCAGTCTGTCACAAATAGCACATATTTCATGGGTGACAATTGGGCCAATAACTCATCTCAGTGTCTTACATTGCTCAAAGCCATAGCAGGCAGTTCAGTAAAAGAGTTTTTCTTTTTCTTTGTCTCAGGCTTTGAGTAACAAAACAGGCAGACATGTTCTTGAGCATGGAGGATCTAGTAAACAGTGTGGAAAATAAATCAGTGCAGACCAAAAAAAAGAGTAAAGGGTTGTAATACCAGGGGCCATTCCCCATCACACGTCCCTTGGCAGCAGAGCACTTAAAGAGGTTCCTGCACATGGAGGAATTTCATCCTTCCCCAGAGGCTTCCTCCCTCCAGACTGAGTAGGTTGGCTTATTTTGTGTCTCTGTGCCTTGGAAAGACCCATTAAATGATCCATTTTAAGAAAACTGATTTGTATCTTTTGACAGAAAGAAATTCTGCCTTTACAAATGTTTTGTTCAGCCAGGTCACTTCACAGAGCTGGTTTAACCAGCACAGCTGAGGTTGTGGCTCAAGAATACGGTAAATCTTGCTTAAGTGCTCCTAGAACGGACTGAAAAAAGCCACAGCAACATGATGTCAGGTGCTCCTCTTCCTTCTTCAGAAGTGTTTGGAGAACCTGGAATGGGTTAATTTGCACCCATCAGCTTCATGCCAGCCTGAAGCTTTGTCTTATCTGTCAGAGGGCTGATAGTGTGGAACCAGACACAAGCCATATTTCCAGACACCTCCTCTCTCTTTTGGAACCTACAGCTCTGAGGACATGACAATGAGCATGTAACTATAGCATTCACAGGCCAAACCGAAGGTCTTTTGAGTGGCAAAGTGGATAAAAGAAAGAGGACAGGCCTGCATTGAATTCTTGAGCCAGTGGCAGTGCCTTTGTATTTATTACTCCTTGAAAAAAAGCCTCTTTGGCTTTGTCTGGTCTTCCTTGGAACTATACAAAATCTCACCACCTGCAGTGTCCTGCAGCAAGGAGCTCCACACCTTATGCACTGCATGAAGAAACCCCTCCCCACTGTTTTGAATCTGCCACCTGGTAAATTTACTAGACGTTTTGTAGTACCTATGTCAGTAAGGCAACAAAATAATTTCCTATTGAAATCTCCACATCTTTCATGATTTTGAAGAGCTTACTCGTCTGCTTTCTCAGTAGTGTCTTCTCCAGACTGAAGGATCCTACTCTGCTCAGTCGCTCTTTGCAGAGAAGCCTTTGGCCATCCTTGCCCCCTCTTTTTATGTCTTTCTCAGTTCCCCTTCATTTCTGAAATGAAGAGAGCCGTACCATGCACAGTACATGGCAGCCAGCATGATGTCCCTTGCTGTTCCTTGGATCCTGCCCACCATGCTGCCTGTCCCTGCCTACAGGCAAGAGACTTCTCACTTCTGCTCCACCTCTGGGTTTTGCCTCTGCAAACTCTCATGATTACTGACACAGACTCATTTTTTTTCTGGTGGGGGAGCCTGGAATAAGGGAAAATGAGATTATTTTTGCACCTTGGGGGCTGGCCATGCGCTTAACAGGTATGAAGTGAATTTTTTGCATGTGATTTTCTGCACAGCAGGATGATGTGGTGGGTGGAAACAGCATTTTTGTGTCATTGGTTAGGAAACTTGCAGCTTAAATTCTGTGTGAGTGGCAGGTCTGAAGCAAAGGAGACCTGGCCTGCTCAGCCCTCGATCATGAGGTGGGCTGTATTTTCTTGCTTCCAGTAGTGAGAAAGAGAAGGAAAAAGAAATTATTTCCACAGCAGAGTGTGTAGAATTTGAAAACACTTTATTTTCTTGCCACAAAAAAATCACGTACGTATACAACACTACATATACCTATAGCTGGAGAGAGGGCTGGGTTGCTAATGCCTGTGCTTTTCAGGATTGCCAGTTTTTCACACTATATGAGACTGTCTCAGTACTGTCCCTATGGTTCTTGCTGTGCTTTCCCCCTCGCTGATGTCCCACGCTGCTGCACAACGGATGGGTGCAGCCCGGGGGGTTTGTGGGATGGAGATGAGCCCCGCTGGCAGAGGCGCAGAGGCTCTGCATCTGACAGCTGCATGCAGACACACTTCTCATGCTCAGAAAGTTGTGTGTATTTTGGGGGGCTTTGCAGATTCTGGTGGGTCTCCTCGGGAAGTCAGCAATGCTCCTTCGTGCAGTATAGAGGGAAGACCGAGATGTGGCAAGCACAGGCTTTGCATCAAGGTGAGGCACTGAACAGGCTGGATTAAAACCATCCCCGTGCTCACACTTGCTCATGTAATTCCAGCTACAAAGAGAGGGTTTTCTAAAATGCTTAAAGCAACCTTGTTCTCACTGGAGGAGGTGTAGGGGATTTTGCAAGTGGATTCAATGGGAATAAGACCCAGTGCTGACACTTGCAAGGGGGTGATCCCTGCCTGTGCGGGAAGCAAGGGGCTGCTCAGAGGAAGCTGTAATGGGCATCGTGAAAAGCAGCTCCTGGAAGGGGTGGGGAGCGGCTAAGACATCTCCTGCTTGAGCTGCTGTGGGGAAGGAGAGGGAGTGTGTGGGAAAGCCCAGTCGCCGAAGGATAAGGCAAGTGGCAGGAATAGGAGATGTGTCTTAAAACACTTCCTAGGACAAGAACAGGGGGTCCTTGCTATTTGGCGTAAACCCTCTTTAAAATACATCATAATAATTGGCATTTCACATTTCATAATGCTAATTCCAGTGGCTAATTGGGTAGAATTGAAAACATGCGCTGTAGCTGGATCACCCAAAGACATAGACAAAAGCTTATTTAACTCCTTTGGGAGACCCAGATTCCACATCAGCAAACCAACCGGAAAGTGCTGTCTCTCCATCACCTCTCCCATGACCTGCCTCCCCATGGACCATGCAGAGGGGGTCCTCATCAGGGGCACACATGCTTCTTGTGTGACAGGGAAAGGAAAAGTGCTGAGAGCCCTGTGCTCCCCTCCTCATCTCACTGTGCCGACACTGCTGTATGGCCCACAGACCACCTGTGGACCGAAGGGGCAGCAGGGATGCATGTGCCTGTGCACACTGTGTCGGAGTAGCTTCATCTGGTATCTCCTTGGTAGCTGCTTGATGACAGTACCTTCTCTACGAGGCTGCACTTCTTTTTAGTGGTTTTTTTAAAAGTTTTTCTGTCAGTGGGAACAGCTGTAGCACAGGGACATTGTGGCATTGGCACTTAATGGCATTCAGGCTTCAATCCCTCCTGCAGCAGCATCAGTATTCCCATCTTTTTGCAGGGCTAACAGATGGCTTTGCAGAAGACCTAGATACTGGGGTAAGGAAAGACCTGCAGAAGTTGCTGCTGGAGTGTTTTATGCATGTTTTATGCATGTCAGGCTGGGGCTGTGGCCAAGATAGACCTGATTTTTGTCCTGGTGTTTTAGTAGGCAAATGGATGCCAAATTACAGTGCCTGAGAAAAAACAGCAAAAATCCTGGTGGGAGGTTTATGTGATGTTTGCTGCCCCTTAGTTAAAAATAGTATGTATAGGTTCTAGGAATGGTTTCAGAAAGCTTCAGAAAGCAAAAGGTAATATCTTTTATTAGAGAAACAGCTATTGCTGGAAAAAATGGCCAAGCTCTTCTCACAGCTGCATTACTGCTGTACCAGGATTCATTTATTAATAAATATATTCTTACAATTTGAAAGGGGTCTGTTCAAGGCCCTCTGGAAATTGATCTGAATTGTGCCATTACTTGTGATGGTGGTTGCTGCCTTATAAATATACTCAGTGATGACATTAGCCTTGCTCTTTAATTGAGGACTGACTTCTTTCAGCAGGAAGGTGTTTCATGGCTGATTATATATGTTCCTTTGCACCAAATGACACCTGCTGTCATAATAGCTTCCATTTTTATTACAATGCAATACAAATGATCTCAAAAGGCTTCATAAATTACTGAAAGATTTACAGAAGGGAACAAGATATTTTTAAAACCTTATGTATGAAGCCTGTTTTTCTGTCTTCTTTTAGAAAGTACTTTTTTTTAAATTGCATTTGTCTTCTTGAAATTATTGGGAATATCAGAGCTTTTCTTATTATTGCAGGGAACCACTGACTAATGAAATAATGGACATTGGGTGGCTTCTTTGCTTCCCAGCAATGGAAAGGATGCAATCCTAAATACTTGGAGAAGAGAGAGAGAGAGAGTCCCTCCCTCACTCTGCAAGTACAAGTTCCAAAGAAACTAAAAAAGAAATTAGTTCAGTAAAAAATACCTCCTTCTTTAGTCTGACCACCTTTCACTTTCCTGGTCACTTCATTTTCCCACTTGTTCATGGAACTTTCCAGATTGTACAAGGCTTTGATTTCCCTAGAAAAGTGAGAAAACCTTTCTGCCTTCCATACAACTTTAATAATAAATCTGTCATACTCTGCCCAATGCATCATAAAGAAATGACACAAAAAATATTACAACCCGTTCAGCAGATATTGGCAGCACTGGCATGAACTCAATTTGCCCATGGGTGGATGACTGAGTAACATAAAAACAGAGTTTATATATGCTCCTGACAATAGCTGAAGGCTCTCCTGGCACAGCCTGAAGGTTCATGACCCATAAATATTTCTCTCCTGGCAATTGCAATCTCAGCCTCCTGCTACAGCAGAACTTGTAAAAGCTGTAGACAGTCTATTGCTCTCCTGGGACTTACAGGCTCCCCTTGCAGATTTTATGAGTATCAATCACAGGCATTATCTCGTAGGACTTACAGGTTACCAGCTGGTCTGGTCTGTAAAAGTGCTGCTTGCAGTGCTGGAGACTGTAAATGCCATGAATTTTAACTATTTCTGTTTATAGGATATGCAAGAAAATTACATTTTCATCCTTTAGAATTCAAAGTTTCTGTTAACAGGGCAAGGATCTGATCTGAGTGTCACCAGGCACATGTAAAAACAAATTTTACTTACCCAACAATTGTTTTCACAATGCTTCAAACCTCTTAGAGAGGTTTCTGGTAGAGCTGATGGTGTTCTCAGGACTCTGGGAGGTGATCAGACACGTTCCTGGCAACACCCAGCTTCTCTTAGTAGTACAGGCATCAACACCCTGGCTTAATGAAAAAAAAACCCCAATGTAAATAAAACCTGGCTTTTTTTATAGATCAATCAATTTATTTCAGATTGGTAGGTGGAGCTTTTTAAACACCCGTCTGTCAGAAAAGGAACAAACTTTTCAATATGGAGAGCTTGCTCTGCCACATTATTTGGTGTCTTTCCTTTTGGGTCTGTTCCTTGCATTTGGTCTTGGCAGATTAAGGCTGCAGAGACATCTGTGACTTCAATGTATTTATACATAGGAAATAAAAGTCTTTGAGCTCAATTTCTCCATATGCCTCTTTCAGCTTTCTATTATTAGAAGGCAAACATCTTGGATGGGTTGCCAGCTAGCTATAGTCAGGGCTGCCAATTGTCCCTATTTCATATTCTAGGTTGTAGATATTTTCAGGCTTGTCTTTTGGTGTCTTTAGAATCTGCCTGGTGAAAAAAAATCACTATTTCACTTATAAGAATGAGTCATTAAATTTGATAGAACACATGGAGAGCGTTTCTCAGTAGGTCTCTGATTCACTTCTTGTCCTAGCTCCTTTCAAGGGAAGGCTGAGAACATTTTCATGCTCCTGACATTAGAAAATGTGGCTCTTTCCTGTGTTTTCCAGGAAAATAAATGAGATAGTGGTGTATCCTGCACCCCCAAAAGTAGTGTTCTGCCCCTAGGTGTGCAAAGAGGAAAATGAGAGTTTGGGCAGGGGAATCTAGCACCTGAGGAGACTTTCACAATTCATACCTCCTGTTCATATCCAAACCCAGACTGCTCCTCGTGCTTGCTCTCAGAAGAGAAGACACCATGTAGCCACAGGACCAACAGCCCCCAAAAGGAAAAGCAAAAAAATACCAATAATTTGAAATGTAGACGTAAATCATATGGAACATAATGAACTCAGGTGTGTCTACCTACATCAGCAAGACCATAGGGCTTTACTGGGAGGATGAGGACGCTGTCCCAACTCTTGCCTTGGCCTTTACATTTTCCAAAAACTGAACCCACACAGGGAAGAATGATGGGGAATATATCACTTGATTTTCCTCAGATCAAGTGCTATCAGTTGTGCCTCAGCAGCAGGATGAATGTGCCATGTGCTGAAGATACGCCAAGAGTGTCATAGAATCACTGGATCGTGGAATCATTCAGGTTGGAAAAGACGTTTAAGATCATCAAGTCCAACTGTTAACCAACACGGACCATGCGCAAGTGTGGTGAAACCCTCCTATTAAAATGATACTTTTAAAACCAGGCAGCATTTCAAAGCTCCTCTGTATGCTTAGACTGAGCTCACGTGCTGATAGGCTGAGCTCTCAGGATGCCCTGGGCTTGCTCTCCCCATGCTGTGGGACAGCACGGTCAGGCACTGAATGAAACCCAGGTGTCAGCATCCTGCAGACCACTACTCTCCTCCCCATCCCCACCAGAGGTGTCTGGCAGGGCTTGGATGAGGGTTAAACAAGCTTTCCCCCCAGAGAACGCATCTCTTCATTGAGGCAATAAATCACCGTCTTGCAGTGACACTAATACACGGAAAATGCACTACTTGTGGGTTTAGATGGTAAATACTGATTCTGTGCTAACTGTGCTACAAGATTGCTTAAAGGAGCAATTTGAGATGAAGATTGTCCTTATGGCAGGTGCTGTGGCATCTCACCATACCCATGGGGCTCATGGGGTAAAACAGGCAGCAAAGGGGGGACGGTATAACTTCCATTTTAACAGTAATGCTAATGCACCATCTTGCCCAAGGTCACCTGGGAAATTAAAGAGCACTGATGGATTAAAAACAGGCAATGAGCTGAGTTTGTGATGAAAATATTTTCTCTCTGCAGCTGGATGCCGCTGAGACCTTTCAACCTTCAGTGCCGATGCGTGCTCCGGGTTTGCCTCTATATCTCCAGATCAGAGTCTCCATCTCCTCTCTCAGTTTAAAATGTTGACTGATCCACTCCTTTTACTTCCAGCATAAATCTGATAGGAAATTATGCATCAAGCTCATTAGAAGCATTCTGGTTTCACCCCAGGACGCCCAGGGGATGTCCCAGCAGAAGCAGAGACGCATGGAAAGGGGGAGTAATTGCCAGGAAAGAGCATCCAGAAAATAAACAGAAAGCTAAACCAGGTGCTGCACTGGATGTGGCTCATCAGAGAAGGTGGTTGCAAAATGGGTGGACGTGGCTCAGACACTCTGGAGCCCCTTGCTAGGGTACCAAAAGCAGCTCTCATCCAGTGCTACCACATACTTGCATGTCTCTGGGACACCAGCAGTATGAAATGCAGAGCTATGGGGCGGCTGGCTGCAGGCTGCTTCTGCAACAGGAGATACTGTGTACTGCCTATGGCAGGTTGCTGACTTCTCCTGAAAATCTCTAAAGAAATGACTGGCTTCGAAAAAAAAAAAAAAGAAGAAAAAAGGCATCAAACTCATGAAATCTTTGGGTTTTGAGTCTGACCTGCTGCGAATATTGTCAATGGCTCCTGACTTTTGTAGAGGGTATATGCACTGCTGTGGGCCCATGACCACTGCTTGGACGTGGTGGATCTTCAGCGCTGGTTTTTTTCCTTTGCAGTGCTACGTCCATAGCCTTTTGCATATCTTAATGCAAGTATGGATGTAGCACCGAGTTGCACAAAGCCTCTTTTCAGCTGGTTTAGCCTTGAAATATACACAGATAATTATTCTGTTAGTTAAGACTGAGCTGATACAGCAGGAGCAGATTTGATGCTTTTTCACAGTGCTGTTAAGTCTGCTGAGCCCTGAACAATGAAGGAGGTGGTGGACCTTGTGCTCTGCAGAAGACCAGACATCCCTGGGTTCCTGTGTGAGGGCTCCTGCACAAGGGCTTTGCACTGATCAGTGAAGTGGTGTTAAACTTGCCCCAAATGTGGTGCGACCTTCGGGGTTAGGGTAGTGTCAGGCATAGCCTGAACCTCTCAGTCCTCCTTCATATGCTATTAACCTTATGGAAGTCCAGCACTTCAAGACTTGCCACAGCTGATGCTTGAGCGGGCCACCTGTGCAGGCCAGGCGACGTGTGTGCCACACAGCTTATCTGCAAGATGTTCTGCACCATGTCTGTCGCCTTCAGATTTCACCTCCCTGGGATATTCAGGTATCACATCAGAGGAAACCTGGGCGACTTGACCCCCAGTCAAGCTGAGCTGTGACTAACCAACAGATTGAAAAGCTATCGCGGTGTACACATCGGTACACTCCCCCGCGATGGGCAGTGGCTGGCCAGAGCCACCCCAGCGCAGCCCAGGAGAAGGGAGGTGAAGGGGAGGTATAGGGAAAGGTGCCAACAGCAGTGTGATTTGGGGCTTGGGGCATGAGGAGAGGCTTGCCACACCATGGGGACGCATGGCGGGGGGACCAAGGGTGTTGCGATGGTATGAGTGATAAACGCCCTGAGGGAGAGCCGGGGTTATCAGACTGTAGGTGACAGAGACCAGGGATCCAAGGGAAACCCGGCTTTTTGGGTTCTGCTTGCAGGGAAGAGCTGAAAAGCCCCATATGACAGAAAACCCTGCAGAGATTACAATAATAATGCAGATAATCAATACAAGCCCTTATCTACTAATAATGTTTAATAATGAAAATGTCTTACTATGTGTACTAATAGCATCTAATAGTAGTAAATTAATAACATCTGGGGTTTTAACAGTAGACTATGGACATCTGATTTATAATCTGAAAATAGCTTATACTCTGTTGCTGTGAAACATCTACTGCCCACACATGTCGGGGCTGAGTGGAATGTATTTCCTTTTTAGCTCTTTATCCTTGCTGGAGGCATGAGCAAACACGATGAGCCTCGTAATACATTTAGCAATAGCCATATGGTATAATGGACCAAGGCCATGTATCCTGTAAAGTAGAACAATTTAAATGAAAAGAGAGTGGAAAAATACCAGCCAAACAAACAATCATGTTGTGGTTTTATCTGGTGAGGAGGCATGTACTCCTGAAATGGCTTATCAGGCCTTTCTCTGAATTCAGGATCTCTGTGCTTGTCCTTTGCTCAGGTGCTAATGCACTTGGCTACAGAAGAAGGCACATGTCCTAAGTGTCATTTTCTGACGTTCCTCTTGCGGTGCAAGAGGCAAAGAGGCTTCCTCTGGTGTGGCGCTGGAGGGTCTTTGGCTCTGCTCAGCACTGGTGGGCTCCTGTATGCAAGACGTGACTTGACTTGTTCTTCTCCAGGATGTGGATGGATTCTCGTCAGCTGGTGTCACCCAAGTTCATCACAGTTCATAGCCATGCACAAGGGATCTGTGGGACAAGATGTCTGCTGGACACCAGGACTAAGGCCCAGACAGACCGTGGGGAATGCCTTCCTACCCCTTAAATCCTCTGACTGTTTCTAGAGGGGAAAAGTGCTCCACAGCTCCAGCCTGCCTCTGGGTCCCCACCCTTCCTATGGAAACCATGGTGAGTGAGTGGATTCGTGTATGCCAAGTTTGCACAGGTAGGGGCCAGATTGTAATGGAGGGATCACTAAGACCTGGCAGACTGGAAACATTTCTAACCTCCCAGCTTAGAAATAGCACAGGGATGTCCAGCACTCTCTCCTCTAGTTTTGGAAATAGATCTCAGTGAAAGACGCTGCTGAGCTCATTTTGAGATCATGCAGCTTCCCGCCAGAGCTGAGATGAAAGCCTGTTCTGCATCCCATCAGAAACTGGCCTGAGCCTTCTGGGCAGATGTGCTCTCTGCTGCTGCCAGCCATCTCCACAGAAAATTCCTGAGATGACCAGGGCTATGGTAACACTACCTGCCAGACATGATGACAGGTCCATTGCTCTCAAGATAGATGTTGAAATAATCCAACCTTGCCCGCTTTTTCTCAGCCGCGTTCCACACAGGTCTGAAGATCTGGTGTGTTGCAGGATGACCCTTAGGCTAACTCTCCTGCACTGGTATAACATGGAGAAGGCAGGCGGACACAGCCATCAGCAGCCCAGCCCCTACCTCAAGCTGAAGCCACAGGTTCACTTTGCTTCTTAAGCATTTCTGTATCTGCAGCCACTGCTTTAGGCAAATTACCATCTGGGACAAGATGCACAATAAAATATTTCTCAGCTATGGCATGCCACTATTATACTGTCTGTACTGGTCAGTAATTGTGACTAATGCCTTGCTCATAGAAAGCAGATCCAAGATTCGCAGCAAGAAGCAAAAGGTAACAGTACAATAAAAGCTCTGTGGCCAAATCTGCAATACATATAAGGATGTGTTATTATATCGTATATGATTTTCCACTTTCCTTGGGCAGGGGAGAGAGCTTTCTTAAGCCAGTTTTAACTTGTAATAGGCTGAAAATCAGATAGCTTGCTTTGCAGTATGTGGAATCAGTAGAGGATTAAATGTTGTAATGACCTTGAAAGAAAACAGTGTCTTCTGTCGGCTAGGTCAGGCAGTACAGTAGCATACCAGAAATAATCAAGGCACTCATTCTCCAGCTAATTAAAGACTTGAAAATATAATTTCATGTTGTGACTGTTTGCAATTAGTCACAGATGCTACTGATCACTTGCTGTGCCATTATTTTTCCATGAATACACTAAGAAATGCATTTTAAAGTAAAATCAGCCAAAGGCCTAGAATTTAAGGTTAGATTTGACAAAACTCCAGCTCTCATGTATTTTATCAAGAATTATTAACTAAAGAAAATTGTGAATTTTTTCAGTATAACACACACAGACGTTACATATGCATATGTTTTATGGTTTATACACTGCTAAATACAGATATCCTCAGTGTAGTTTTAGGCTTCCTTCGTAGTCAGCGAGGAGAAATAGACAACCTGCCCAATCACCTTCAGATGTCTATCCTGGGAGGAAACCAATCACACTACTGAAAAAAAAATCACAATTTTTCTTCATTTCTCTGCACATAGGGAGCCTGACGAGACTCTCTCAAAGGTAAGTGAGATGAAACTGGCAAAGTGCGTTATCATCATGGTTCAAATTTGGTGGAATTCCCAATCCTGATTTACACTACTGGAGAAATCTCCAGCAGTCACGTTTTATGGAGAGCCTAGCACCTATGGGAGCAAGCACAGCGGGGTACAGCTTCTTACAGGGCTTGGGCATGTGACGGGCATTAAGTTGCTCAGCCTGACCTGCTCCTGAGGGCACCAAGGCAGGACAGCAAGACTGTAGCGAAGCATGCTGCTAGGAACAAAAAATCACCTGGGAGGAACATACATTTACATGGGGAGTCACTCTACCCTACCTGGAGTCCAAATCCATTGCCTAAGTCTCAGCTGGTCACACCAACAAATTTCTAAAGCCAGTGAAGAAGAACATGCACTTCCAGGAGGGATTGGTTTTATTCCAAGAGAAGTGGGAAGAGACTCCATTGGTGACGCCTGTTGGTCTCCATCGAACATGCCAGGGCAGGCCAGGGCCAATGTCTAGGCACGTGCAGTCAGTTGAAGCAATTCAGATGTTTGCAGGTAAGTTGGCAACTTCACAGGAATTTTGAGGGTACAGTTTTGAGAGTAGGATCCTAAAACAATCCTTTGTACTGGGTCCAACCCCTTCTCCTTTTATTAAGCTAATGATGTATCTTAACAGGAGTAAGATGGAGGAGACCGATCCCCTCGTTGAACAGGACAGCCCAGCCTGAGTGCGTAACAGCGTGGTGTGATTGCCATTTCCCTTGCCTTTCCCATCCTCTTTCATTGGCAGGCTATGATCAGCCCTCACGCTCTGTGTGCTGCTTCCCATCAGCAGCAGGACAAGGCACTGCTGATACACATGCTTTCTGCAGGGCAGTGAGCACATTTCTTCTTTATCTTAAGACAAATAAAGAAGTTATGGATTAAGTATTTCATTGCATAGTTTTCTGACTGATAAAATTCCATCCCTAAGCTTAAGAGCACACATCCCTGCAGAATTGAGTCAGCACAGAAAGTCAATAGTGACAAATGTAATATTAGGTCATTGTTGCAGGGGACGAAACCCTCCATCTGGAGGGGAAAGGCTGGATGGTCTCAGTGGGCTTTTCATAACTAACTTTTCAGATTGATTGTACAGCGTGTCTCTAGACACTGGTTTGCCATCATTACTTAACATTATAGAATGAACTGCCTGTATTTGCATTTAGGTCTTTTGGTTTAAAGGAGAAGTAAACTGGTATGTGAAAGAACCAAGTAGGATTCACAGCAGCTGTATATCCTGCACATGAATCAAGGGCACTTTTCTGTCCTTCCATCCTCAGAAAAATCCCCATGAATCTGGAGAGTCTGGTAGAGAATATGTCTTTAAATTTAAAAAAAAAAAAAAAAAAAGAAACCTTTTTCTTTACTTTCTGCATTTTTACATTAAGGATTACTCATCTCTACCTTATTTAAAAAGAAGTTATCTATGTTCTGTGGGCTTCCATCAAGCTGTTAATGTGACATTCACCTGAACAAAATGTAGCTCTTCTAACATTATTGTGATGGCCGACCTTGGGGAGAAACTTCATTATCCTCTATGTACCAGCTGAGTGGACATTTTTCTCTTGGGCTGATTGTGCTGATATTTTCCAGCAGTAGTTTTCTAGATTAATGGCAGTATCTTGGATGCAGACGGACTGCTGGAGCAGGGTTATATTAATGAATGATATCATAGGTAGTGCTTAAAAGCCTTTGGGATACAAATTGTTGGTAGCAACCAGAACAGACTGGGTGTCCTGAACAATAACGTTCCTGTTGGTCTGAGGAATTAGCTTGGGAGAACTGGGACCAAGCAAATATCTTGCTTCTGGTCATGTTTTCCTTCAGGCAGGAAATATCAGAAGATGGTGCTAATGCAACGCTTCTGCTCCTGGCACCTCAACTAGTTTGGGCAGGATCAATGCCAGTATCTTCCCACCTCACCCCATTACACAGTATCACAGACCTGAAATGTCTGTCTGATGTCTCTGAAAGGTAGTCCTTCCACAACCAGTGTTGCTGCTGCACTGGTCTGGGAGTTGTTCGTGTGTTGCCGGCCCACAACCTGGCATTTTTGCCCACACTTCCACATGTGCAGCATTGCAAAGCCTCAGCAGTGAGGAGGGAGGGAACTTCTGCCCAGAGGCTGCAGTGCCTGGTGAGGAAGCTGTGCCGTGGCCACCTGCCAGATGTGCATGTGGTCACCCCTCATCTCAAGGAGGTCACACATCACATCAGTCGTCGTAAGCTCACAGTGGAAAGGGGAAGTAGTGAAGGGGAAATACTTAATGAGGATATAATGTTCTTCTGAACCTCCAGCACGAGCACATCACCCCCTGCTTGTCCAAGAAGGTGCAAATATTTGCATAAACACTAAAGATTATGACTTATATGTTTGCAAAAATATTTGTTACCAAACTTGCACTATTACCAACATTTTGAAAATCTGCTTCGCAGACTGGCTTCACTCCATCCATGCCAACCTTGCATGGCCTGTTGGTCTTAGCCTGTGGGCAAAATGTGGGTCGCTGGCCAGGATGAATGAGTCTCCGTTTTCTGGTCTAACAAGACGTATGAAGTGATGCCTCCGATCCTGATTTGTCTGAGCTGTGAGCTGTTGGGACAGACTGACCTGCTCTGGGCATGGTCCATGGTGTGGCAGAGGGAGGCTATTGGGGGGAAGTGAGTAGGGGCAGATAGGAAGGAGAAAATACAGCAAAGTGGAGCCAGATGAAGAGCACTGGGGTATATGGGGGGAATCACAGAAGGAAGAGAGGAGGAAAAGAGAATAGCTTGGGGGGAGCCATGGAGGGGAGGCAGAGACAGATTTGCGACATGTGCAAGGCAATTAACCAAGCATAATGTTGTTAAACCTGAATCTTCAGTGTTTGCACCACATTTGTGTGTTGTGCATCACTTGGACTCCGGGGATGGTACCAGTGTTGCTTTATTGTCCCAGAGGCTATTTTACTTTTTGACTTCCTCTCTTCTCCCTCCGGATTTTTAATAGGCCGAGTACCACTGTTGATTAAAGGGGAGAATGGAAGGTGGAGAACCTTTATGGGCTATTAACCTTAACGAGGGCAATAACCCTGCATGTTCTTCTGCAGAAGTGAGTGCCTGAAAGCTGCTCGATATTTCATGTGTGGCAGAGATGAACTCGTGAGCAGCATTAACATGAAATAGCTCCAACACAGCTGGGTCAGGAATAAATCTGCACATCCAGTACAGCCTGACTAACCTAAACTCACACTGACTGGTTGCAGGAGGAAAGATGAACCAGAAGCGCTGACACTTACTTAAGTAAAAATTGCCCCTGAGTGGTTAAAACCCTTTGCTAAAAATGCCAGCCATTTGCAATTCATATAAACAACCAGCTCTGAGGCATATTATTAGCAACATCCATATGCTATTCCACACTACTGCGAGGACTCCTTGCTTAATGAGTGTCGAAAGGCCATAGATGCTGGCATCATTTTAGTAATGCACAAAGTGATTTTATTTCTATTTGCTTGCATAGGTTAACAGATTTTTTAAGATCTCCTACAGCATTTGTGGTAGGAATTGTGATGTATCATTAGGATGGAAATAAAACCCTGACGAAAATCAGACTTTGCATTCCATGAGTGCTTCTATGTGCCGTGCTGCATTTTTTTAGACACATAAAGACAGTTTTTGCTTTTGTATTTACAGAGTTCTTGATTTCCATCAAAGTCATGAGTTTTATATCCTGTTGAAGACACATTGTAATTTACCCTGCAGGAAGCAGAAAAATATTAATATTCCCAAATTCTAGTTAGGAATTTGGTGTGGGAAGAATAAGCAAAAGTGCGGCTGGTTGTTAGCGCTGTTTCTCTAAAAGCCAGTGTTCGGTGTTCCAGTTGGCGTGTAAACCCTGATGCATCCTCCCTGCTCTCACCCATCTGCACGAGGGGTGCCTTGCCCCAGGCACCCCATAAGCAATAGGATAACCCAGACCCCTCCAGGGAAGGCTCATGGTGCTGCACCACAAGGCTACATTTCTCCCCTGAGAGCCGGGGTGCATCCTGTGCCCGCACCCCTTGCACCAGAGTCCAGGTGCCTTTCTCAAGCCACTGAGCCCCCATTCCCTCACCCAGACGTGAAAGGTCAGCGGCTGAATGCCTGCCCTCTCCCATGTAGGTACGGATGTCTAGTCATCTGTCTTCTCTGAAAGGCTGTCTTTCTGCAAGGAAATTTTGGATTGATTTCCAGTGTTACATGAGATGATGAGCAGTGTAATTCATGGTAGATCCTGCTGTTTGATGAGCTTTCTACTATATGTAGTTAAATAAGTTTACTCTTTTAATTAAATAAGTTTACTCTTTTAATTAAATAAGTTAAATAGCTTATAACACCTTTTTAACTTTCTTTCCAGTTCATGCTGTGGCACTCGGAAGACATGACATGCTGAGCATGCAGAGGTCAGCTTTAAAACCGGTGAGAAATCAGAGTAATGGTGAAAATGACACGAAGAAAATCATCCCCATTATACATTTGTGTGTCTGATCCCCTACAGAGACTGTGTAATGTTGCTGACATGTCCCGAGGATTTTCTAAGCACAAGTTGTCCTGACCTCCCTTGTAAATCTTGAAGCTCCTGTTCTCTTCAAGGTGCTCCCACGAGCCGGATCTGCTGCGCTCCATCGGTACATGAGCTGCTTTCCTGCACCGTGGCCATCTGTTTCCTAATGATTATGTCTAGCCTGGGTTAATCTGCTCTTTTAGGGTACGTCACGATGGGAAAACCACAGTATGAACACAGGCTTCTCAAAGATGTTTTCTTGGCTACTGTAGCTGATGGCCAGACCTACGGAGTCTGGGCTAGCTGCCTGCTGCGAGATCTTGAGAGCAGGGTTTGAAGCTCCTTTTACGTTCTATGCTGCAGGGACCTGCACTACTGTGCTAGGAGAGAAGAAATGGCTTTTTTCCCTGCTCTTCCTCACTCTACACATCCAGACCTGCTGGGGCTCTGAAACATGACACTCGTCTGTTTCTGAGTTTAGGGAAAAAATGGTATCTAGATGCCCAATTTGCTTTTCCTCAGAAGTCCTTTTTTACTCTCCTTTTTGCCAGCTGTTGATAAATCACAGTGGGATGGAGATGTATGTTGTCACTCCCCTGCTCAGGTGATTCCCTCTCCCTGTGGGGTAAATGGCATGGCTAGCAGCAGTGCTTTATCCTCATGCTGTCTTCTGAGGTGGTCTTTAAAACCACCCACTTTGCAAGCAGCTAGAAGCAGCTCACCCCCTCGCCGTAACCTGCATAGCACCTGGTGAGCAGGGCGAGCAGGGACTGCAGAGTCATGCATTAAATTAAGATGATTTGCTTTCAAATAAAATCTTACCAAGCTAGAGCACATAAACCAGAGCAAGTTTTTTTGAGGTCCAAATAGAGTTTCCTTTTAGGAAAACCTAGCATAAGGAGAGGGTGAATTGGCCAACCCCTGGGCAGAGCCAGATCACCACACGCAGGCAATGATGTGGGTCCCTATAGCCAGCAAAGACCATCTTCTCCTGTCTTTATGTCCTGGCTCCAGAGCTCTGGTGTGAAACACACCCTTCATAGCCATGGCTCTAGCTGTTCCTGGATAATGCAGCTCTGTTAGCTAGAGTTTCAGCTTTTATTTGCTTCAGTTTTCCTTTAAGTAGACAGAAAAGATAGGATTCATCCCTTGGATCCCTCCAGATCTGTGCAATGGATCAACCTGGAGCTGAACTGCTCAGCCCAGGCTCCTTCCATGGCTTGATGAGGAGAAATGGCCACTTTTGGCGTACGGTTTGTCAGGTCAATGTGGGTATCTGCTCCAGGGTGGGATGAATCACACACCATGGGCTCTACTGCCTGCGGAAGCCTGCGGGACCGGCTCAGATGTGCACGTCCCCATGGATCTGGAGGAACCCTACCCACCGTGTATCATATCTGTCTTGTAAAGACAACTTCTGGTTTGAATTCCTACTAGCTGAATTCCCAGATCTGTTTATCATTTCCTGGTAAGCTCTGTTCAATTCGCATCTTTCTTTAGTAACACTGCAAAGGTGTTGGTTTTTTTTTTAAATTGTCTCCACTCCATCGTAAACTGCTTGGTGAAATATTGGATTCAGATGCTGCAAAGTTTCACATAGCTGCCGCCTTAATTGTACTCTTAACTTATGATGCTTTATTTTACTAGGTATCTTATTTCTGACACAGAGAATGCCTAAAGAACCCTCTTTTTACAGAAAAAAAACTTAAAGATACGTTTTGACATTTGGTTTTTTTTCATGCAGATCATTTCTGTGGACATAATTAGAGTTTAGTCCTATAAGTAAATGAAGCAAACCACAGCGTCTTATTTGTGGTTCATTATATATTATTCTTGCTTTTTTTTTTTTTTTTGTCTAAAAATACCTGCTTCTGGAGTACAGCACAGTTCACGGAAGAACTGAAATACATCAGTAATACACCCTGAGCTTCCCAATCACCCTGGCATTTCAGCTACCAAGTCGAGTGGGTGTTGAACTCCCCTTTGCTAACTCCCATGTGCAGGTTTAATAAAACACTTGGGATTACTTCAGAGTAGGCTGAGCAGAATTTGGTGTGCAGAGCCTTTTCCAAGCAAGGAGCATTCAAGCACGATGATCCAAGCCATTTGCATATTTTCTTTTTTAATTTTTGTGCCTTAGACTATGCTGCCTGCAGTCAGCGCTATTTCTTCTGGACACATTTGCTCTTTGTTTAAGGTCGTCCTTACTTACTTGTTGAGTTTTAGTCCGTTTCCCCCTCTGAAAGAGGAATACAGCAAAGTATGTGAGATAACTTTTAAGAGAGCTTTTGCTACATCTAGTGGCAGAGCTTTTGAAGTGACTGAAAAAAAGGCAGTTTAGCAAAAAAACAATCTCCATTTAAAACTCTTGTTATAATGAAACCTAATGTGCTTTCATATCGCTGTCTGTTTGTCTTTCATTGCAAAGCTCTAATATTATTGCCTGATATGGCTTTTCTCAATTCTGGCTGCCATCTGAGACAGTACCGGTCTGGACTAACTGAGAATTTTATTTAGACTGAATTATTACTGAATGCAGAGAAAAGATAGATTGGGGGGCGGGGATCCCAGACACCCCCAGCTGTCATCCTTCCCAGTGCAGCACCTGTATCATCCAGGAGCAGTGAGAATTCACCCAAATTGCAGGAGATTTTGCACCAACCCTCCCCAGGCAACTGCCCACAGACCACCAGGTTAGTGGTGTGTCCCTCAGGGGGAAAATGGGGAAGAACATAAGCATGGCCCCATGCTTACAGTAAGGATGTTTGTTCAGGAGGTGGATGCCTGGATTCCTGTTGTTTCCATGCTTTTTGTAAAGCGAAGCAAGGAGCACACATGTCGGGGACTGTGAAAAACTTGGGACTTGCTGGGGGAGTGAAGACGCAGGATCAAATCCCACGAGGCTGGGATGTGGATCGGTTCTAGCAGAATGCTGGCAGGTGAGAAGCTTTGTAACAGCAGCTACTCTGTACCAGCACCAGAGTAGTCTATTTTCTGAGAGACCATCTAACTTGCTCACAGCCAGTAGAAAAGCTTTGCTTAATTCCAGTGGAAACTGGATGTGGCCTTGGCAGAACAACACATCCTCCTGATCCCGGTCTGGATGGGAGCAGGCTTGATTGCTGCTGCCCACATAGCAATAAGACCTGTGAACAAGGAGACTGGGATTGTAAAGGTGATATTGACAGAATAAGGCAAACCAAAGCTGATTGCAAACCTACTAAAAAAAAATCAGCACTGATGTTTTGATATTTTAAAATATGGATAAAAATCACATTGTATAAAAAAGTTACATCAAACCTGCTTTTTTCTAGAGAAGGAATAGTGTCTTACACTGGGCACCAGGTCTTAATGGTGGGAAAGTGAGGATGGCCTGCTTCTTCTACTTGCTTAGGGCTGGCTGCGAGGGAGGACGGGAGAAATGTCACATCTTTCACCTGCTCCCGCAGCACAAGGCAGCTGATCAGCCACAGCAGGAGAGGGTGGGCTGGCAACCTGGCTGCCTTTGCTCTGGTACGTGGTTTGCTTCTCCTGCCTGGGACTTAATGTGGGTGGCCTGGTTCAGGTTCCTTTGCAGCACCCTCTTTGGGCTGTGCAGGCTGGAGGACCTCACCCTCGTCAGGGGAGACAGAAAGGCCTGGAGGAAGATGAGGGAGGGATACTTGTGAAAACAAGATAAGGCAGCACCAAGTGTTGAGCTGGGGGTACAGACAGGTTTCCTTTTGGGCACCGTGGTCTGGATGTCTTGGTGGTGGGAGCTTCCCATGTGTGGCAGAGCAGTGATTGCTCTTTGCTGGTAAGAGGGTCCCTTTATAGTTGTGGAAAAAACCAGGCACTTCTAGAGTACAGCATCCTGCAGATGGGCGAAAAATGGGTCACTGCCCCTGAGGGGAGCCTGGAACAACAACTCAGGCACCATCAGTGGTTGAAGAACAGAAAGAGGACTTCCACTCCTTCTGTATTGCAGTAATGGGAAGCTCCTGTGCTGTGAGAAGTATCCAGCCACACAAGCAGAATTATTGCAGGTTTAAAGACGTGATGGTGAACCTGGAAGTGGCTGTTGAAATATCAGTTTGAAGGTTGTACACAGAATGAGGGGCAAAAAACCCAAGACCTTGGAGGACAGTTTAGCCTGAAGTATCATATATAAGCTAAGACACAAAAACATACTGGGCATACACCATTCACACCTTCAGACTTTGACAGTAGCGTATGCAAGAACATTAGAAAATGCCCTAGAAGGATAAGCTGTGCATTAGCTGGGAGAAGGTACGGATGAGGAGGCATTTCCATCTCAAGATGTTACTTGCTCTTGTGAAATACCAGGAAAATAAGGAACAATTTCAACTTCAACAGTTTGTACTTGAACTATTGTTTCAGTTCAAAAAAACCCTTGGTAGAAGGAATATCCATCCCTGTTATTTACCACTGGTGTGAAACCACAGGAGCGGAAAAAGATCTGTAACTTTCTTGAGCTACAGGTTATGATTTGAGAAGTTAAGGTGTCTAGTACCAATAATTATTTGTACTTAAAAAAAAGCTTGATCTGTTCCCATAATATACCCATAATAGTGGTAGGAATCACTCTGTCGCTCTCAGAGCTGTTCGATCAGCCCCATGCTGGGCAGCCTCTCTGATGCCTGGAGTTCACTCCAGTGCAGAGAGATTGTCCAGAGATAACACGCTGTCAAAATCCCCTGAGGAGCATTACAATTTTTTTTTTTTTAGAAGCAAACATAAAAGAGCTCAATAGCACTCACAAGCAAAGAAATCTTTTGAAAGGAAAACAAACAAAATGGGGAGTTAAAAAGCATGATTTTTTTTCCCATTTATTTTGAGCCAGCTTCTTTCAGGTACATAAAAATTGGCACAGGCTGCATTTTTTTAATGATGGTTTGTGCTGCATTTCTATGCATGAAATACAAGGAGCAGACATGTCTTCTTTGGAAATGGGACCTACTTTTGCTACCCAAATGTCAATTACCATTTAAAAAACGTTGTTCTATCTCATGTCTGTCTGCCCTGTGCTATGGCTGATGGCCACAAGTGGAAAAAGCTAACTAGTTTCTCAAGTCTCCTGATTAGCACAGGTTAAACATGTCTGGCTTATAAAGGCTTCCCAGCTTCTTCCTGGAGAGGGACGAGTGGCTTCCCCACCTCCTTGCAACTACTGCTCTCTGTGCATCACTGCTGGCCAGGCGGGAGCTCCAGCCTGGAGCAGCAGGCAGCGCTTCTCACCACCACGGGCTCCAAACCTCAAAGCAATCCTGGACAACCTGGAGGTAATAACACAACTGGCTGAGCAGGAAGAAAGGAGAAATTTCAGGGCAAGGACAAACCTTTTTGTTCACTTGTTCCTGCACTCACAAGTTGCAAATTCTTGGCCGTCTGGGTGCTGGGACTCTTCTGTGCTGGCCAAGGGATTTACCAAGCATTCAGGGGGTGACTAGGAAAGATCTTGTGCTTTATCAAAACTTTGTTCACTTGCTTCAGTGGCCATTTGAATGTAATTAAAAACTTTATCAGGAAGACATAGGCATGAGAAAAATGGAAATAATAGTTTGTGGGGTGGCAGGAGGTGGAGTTATTCAGGTTTCCTTTCTAAAAGTTAGGAAACTACAAGTAGAAAATAAGAGAATACAGAGGTTATGTACTTTTCAGTTACATTAAGTCCTGTAAAAAGTAAACCACTGCTTTTTTAGGATACAGAAGAGGGATAGTATCCATTCATTGCATCTCTGCCTTCAGTGCTTTTTGCTAGATATAAGTTCATCTATTGTTTAAGACATAATATAGAATATGAAAATTATGTATTTTAAAATTAAAATACCTTCTTAGGTAATTTTTAAATTCCCTTTGGCCTTTAAGCTGCCTTCAACCTCTGGTATCTGTAAGGACCATCTCAGACCCAGTCCCCCAAATCCAGATTGTTCAGCTGCACCACCCCAGGGACAGACGGACATCTACTCAGACTGGCTGAATTCTGGTATTTCCTCACTTCTGAGCATTTGATGTTTCAATTTTAGCTGTCTTTCTAGCTTAAACTTTCTTACATGTAACATGAGATAATTTTTATGAATGTGGCTCTCCCCCAAAGACATATATGATACTAACCACTGTAAGTGCACACGAGAACACAGACACTGACCCAGCAGAAGTCCAGGAGGAGCTGGGCTCAGACCCAGGCTGAGGACAGGCGTTTCCCAGGTTACATGTGTTCTTCATGCCCACAAGGCAGAGCATCACCTCATGTCTTAGGCAGCTGGCAATTTCTCCTACTGACTTTGCATGCAGCAATGGAGCCACAAGGCCCCATCTGCCCATCTTCTAGGCAGAGTCATCATCTGGAGACACTGTCCTGGGTGCGGACTGTGAATGAAGATGATCACTGTAAGGAAATAAGAAGGAACTGGTATCTCTAGGGAACAGGTTAAGAGAGAAATCTGTCTCTGCTCCTGTTGAAACTGCATAACCCATATGGTTAATCTGCCTTTTTTAATATGAAGGGATTTTTTTGGAATAAGGTCTGCCAGTGTTTTTCCTTATTAACAATGTTACTTACCTCAGAGCTCAGGTTATTATTAGCAATTTTATATTCTGCAGTTGGTACCTTTCTTGACTATCATTATTAACATTTTTATTTCAAAATCATTCAAGATAAGCTGAGAAGCAGGGAAAGGCATCTGGCATTCCCTTATATCCCTTGCGGGAGGTTCTGGATTGCTCATTTATGTTTTAATTGCTATTTTACAGTTGTGTATTTCTAGATGGCTTCTTATGGACCTATTCCCATATCATGAAGTCATTCTTATAGACAATCCAGGCACAGTGGTCCAGTACAAACCAGGTCTGCTCAAAGGTTTATTACTGTGATTAAGAGATGGAGAAATAACACAGGCATTTATACGTATGCAAAGCCTTAATAGTTAAACAGGCTTTTCCAGGAGCAGTGGCACTAAGGATGGTGGGTTTCCCTGGAGGAAGCTCCTTCACAGCCACCCCAGGTCCCCTCCCAGCTCCCACATCATGCTGTCCACGTTGCAGCACTCCTCTACGTCCTGCCCATGCGGCAGTAGGCGCTGGGGATGGTGTGGAGCAACTTCTCCATAGATTGCCCAGATGGTGGGGATGTTGCCTCGGCTGGTGGCCGCTGCCTCTCGGGAGGGGTCAGGCTGAATTACACAAGCATTTCCCTCCCTGCACGCACCAACATGTCTTTCCGGTTCCCAGCTACTGACCATCACTAAATCTGTGAGGTTTAGACCTTTGAGGTCTCTGTATCACTATTTTGACTCAAATAGGCTGAAGGTATTGAATGGTTGCATAGAGGTTGCAACCCACCTAAAGTCGACTGTTCAAGCTCTGTGTTCCCTCAACAGCAAAGAGGAAGAAAGAGGCATTTCTACATTTCCAGCCCATGTCTCGGCCAGCTTCCTTGCCCACGTACCAGAACCACTTGATCCAGTAACCATCTTTCAGATGGCTGCAATTCGGTGGAGCAACTCCTAGATGAAATGCATGAATTTCCACAGAGCTTTTCCTCCCTGTAATTTGACTTTTTCCCCAGGCTGATTGCATGCCTGGGAACAAATTGGAATTTGTCAGCATCAAGAAATGTCTTACAGAGTTAGTGCTTGGATCATAAAAAGGGCCTGTTGATGGAATAAAGGTCTGCCATACCAGTTTGTTACTAATTATTTCTCAAGGTATCAGTTTGAATCAGCATCAAAAGTTTTCAGATGGCATTTCATGTCTTTTAAATCCATCTGTTCCTCATGCTCCAGGAATCATTTCTGTGGCTTGAACCTCCAATTTTTCCTACAATGACAGATTTTCTTCCTTCTGGTGTGGGGCCTCTCCCTTCCAAGCTGTCTTTCTGACAGGGAAACAAATATCAGAAGGAATGCTGATGTTTTGTCTTCAATCTCCAGACCATTGAAAATGAGCCAGACACTCTCCACCCACTTCCTTTCATTTCTCGGTTCCTTTAATTTTTTACCCCTGAGAAGGGGATATTGGCCTATGCCGGTCCCACCGGCTCCAAAGAGTCGAAGAGAAATGAAGAAGATGCATGGCAGCCCTGAAGCACTTTGACGAGACTGTGAAGTGGTTTCAGGACTGAAATAGCAGCAGCTGCTTCAGATCAAGAGCTGCATTGGCTGAGGAAGAGGAGGGATTATTCTGTGCCTTCACAGCGGCTCCGGCAAGTTCGATTTTCCAGTCTAGGACTGTTCAGAGCCAATACAACAATTAAAACCCACCTCTGCAGCGGCTTTATCCATCAGCACAGTGTCCAGACTGTGACCCTATAGAAACACTTCTTAGCCTCATAGAAATACTGTCAGGGAACATTTATGTCTGAGAGATGCATTTGGCATCAATGAACTGAACTTGATTGTGCTGATATATGGAAGTTAAACATTTGCCCAGAAAGGTGAGAGTAGCTTTATTTGTTGACTAGCTATAAAAACCCAAAGATGTGATCGTTTGTATGCATGGTTAAATATGACCGCTGGGGATGTTAAACAGAATTATTACTGTTTAAATGAAAAAGTGGAAGGTTAAATTATTATTTTTTTAAATAACAATGCAAAAGGTTAATTTATGATGCAATGTGTCTTTTATAAAATGATGGCAAATGTTAGAAAAAAAATACAGCTTAATATATCAACCACAGTAGTTAAGGAACGCTTGGAAATGAGTATGCAAGGTGCAGAGAACAGGATCTAAAAGGTGTGGTGGAGTCTAAAATTAACTTGTTGAACCTCTCCCCTGGGTGGTGTTCCTGGGTGCCCCACCAACTGCCCTCTGCCAGGAACCTTCAGGCAGACAGGACCACCCTGGATTTAGCACCAAGAAGGGTCCATCCCTTGGTCCTCACATAGCTGCCCCTGTGGGGGAATCAGCGTGAGAGGAGATGCAGGTGTCTGCTCATGCATGGTGGCACCATCCCTTTGCCTCCAAGGGTTTCCAAGGCATTTGTTTGGGATTGGCAGACGTGGGACAGGATTTATGGAGACCTTTGCTCTTGGGGAACAGTGGCTGGAGGGCTGGCAGGCCTCCATGTGTCAGCTGAGCCCCTGGAGATCCCCTGATCTATTACGGGAGCTCAGAGGACAGGTCAGCTGGAGATACTTGCCTACATGCTGAATATCCCAGCTGACTCCCGGCACTGGGGTTGGCTGGGGAGCACTCAATTTTCTCCACAGCAGCCCATACAGTGCTGAGTTTTGCATTTCTGAGTAAAACAGTGCTGATAACACACCAGTGTTTTGGCTGTTGCTGTGGCTTACATCACATTGAGTTTTCTTCTTTTTCCCACTCTGCCCTACCAGCGAGTAGGCTGGAGGTCAGGAAGAAGCTGGGAGGGGGCACAGCCAGGATAGCTGAGCCAGGCTTATCAAAGGGTTATTTCATGCCCTACGACATTGTGGGCTGCAGTAAAAGCTCAAGGAAAGGAGGGCGGGGGGACATTCATGGTTATGGCTTGTGTCTTCCCAGGTAACCTTTACATGTGTTGAGACCCTGCTTTCCAGGAGGTGGCAAAACATCCGCCTGCCAAAGGGATAAAGTGAACAAATTCCTCTTTTCCCTTTGCTTGCAGCTTTTGTTTCAGCTACTAAACTGCCTTTATCTCGATCCACGAGTCTTCTAGCCTTCCTCCTATTTTCTTCCCATCACGCAGGAGAGGGGAGAGTGAACAGATGTGTAGGTGCCTGGCTGCTGGCTGGGATCAACCCATTACAGCCCCACTCACTGCCCTTGGTAACAATTTTGGTGAGGATTATCAGGAATTCAATCTCACAAAAGTAATGTGTGTTCATGGGCTCCATGTGAGTCTCCAGTTAACAATGTGGTATCAGAGACCAAATATGGGCAATAGGTGATTTCTGCTTCATTTCACCTAACTAGCAACTTTTCCTGGGTAGATCTTCTCTAGGGAGACAAAACAGAAGACACTGAAGTTAACTGCTACGTGGTTTTGTTGTTCTTTTTTCTTCTTTCCTTTATAGTTACATTTTCAGAATAAAAGATTTGTTATTGATCACCAGAGCTCTTCTTATCTAAGCTCATCATTCCCAGCTGCTCCAGTGCTGCAGGACACAGGGCACTGAGGAAGGCACCTGAGGTCCATATGCTGCAGCACAGTCTGGTGACAAGTTTTCCATCCACCGCACCACAGTACACCATTGCCCAGTCATGGGACCAGCCATGCATGAACCTATATGCTACAAGCACTGCCTGGATATTGTGTTCATGTCTAAAGTCCACAGCTCAAGAAAGATGTTGAATAACCTGTGTATGCAGAGAAAATGCCACAGAAAGTAAGTGACCACAGCAAGAAAACCTAAACAGTTACTGTCTAAGGCTCTGTGGAATAGGTTGGGTAGAAAACAGAAGATTGTCTAACAGCCAAACAGACATCTAAAATCTGTCCAATGAATCATACCCCAAAGTGCCTATTTCTTGCCTTTGGTTATAAAGGGTTTCAGACAACTTCATCAGAGACAGGTGCCGTATTGTGATCACCTAAATTCAGGTGAAATGTCTCTCAAAGAGGTCCAGGCAGGTTATCAGCATCTAAGGTGCCCTGGAGGACATTCCCTAACACATGTCCACCCTGTGTTTGGTCACGTTTTACTGAGTGGCTAGATGTTCTCTGGAGCTCCAGCGGTCTGGCAGCGGATGGCTTGCTCTGGTCATTTTAGCCCATTCAATTCATTGCAAACTTGATTGTCAGAGAAAATATGGAAACCTAGAAAAAGAGCTCATCTAAAGCCACGAGAAGATGCAAAGTAGAAGCCAAAAGGGAAGAAAGTGGAAAGATCTAGCCTAAAATCAAATGGGGAAAAAACCTGGCTAGAAAGTTTCATTAATTCTGGCTAGAAAGAGGAGATAAAAAATGAAACAAAGAGCAGAACTAGCAGTTGAGAGAGAGAGAGAAGAAAAATGCTAAAAAGAAAGATGCTGGGGAGAAAGAAGCCCAGTAAATTAACTGAAATGCATCAATATATGCTGCAGAGAAATCCTTTCAGCAGGCTAAGAGAATCTGTCTCCATTAAAGTTTCATAGTGAAGCCTCAGTGGGATTTTCAATATTTAAAAAGTGTTTCTGAAGGTAGCCAAGGGGAGATGCACTGGTTACTCTTGAAAGGCTAATGCATTAAATTTTATCATGTCTTCCATATAGCATGGGACAGTGTCCAACTCTGGGTTGCTTTAAGAGAGCATTTGTGCCTTGCTGTGCTCCCTCCTCTCATGAAAATGTCCCTATTTGGGGTGTTTTCTGTCCTCTGTTTTTCTCTCCTGTGATCACTGGTGAAGATGAGACAGGAGCAGGAGGGTTGAAAGCAGAAGCTGGGAATCACAGGGCTGCTGAAAGACTGCTGGTCCACCACCTCACAGCGCTGGGGTAAGACCCTCACGCCCTGCAGAGAGGCCGAAGGAGAAAGGCAAGGTCAAGGCATAGGGTTTCACCGTGTGGCCCCTGATGCTGAGAAGGAGGAACACTGGTTTCATTTGTGCAGACAGAAATGAGGGATGCCATCCTGGTGACTAGCAGGTGGTAGCTTCAGCTGCTCTGTCATGGGACACAAAGTCCCCGGACAGGGACAGTTTGCTCTTTCTTGAAGTCCTGACTAATGAGGACAACTGAAAGCCCAAAAGGAAAATAAGAAATGCAAAAGCTGTTACAGGCAGAGCTATCCCACTTTTGCCAGGGGTATAGGCATGGGTCTGAGAAAGAAGTGAATGCATGCTTTGAAGCCAAAAAGAGGAGCAGCAGCATGGCAGAGGGGCAGGTCTCTGCATGGAGGAGCATCCCTGCTCCAGAAACAAAGCCCAGCTCCTCACCCCTGGCTTGATAGCAGCTGTCAAGCTCTCTCCTTCTTTTTGAACTCAAAGTACCAGACCAGCAAAATAACTACTTGGAAGTTACAAAATAACACGCTTTGGTCTCATGGCACACTCTTCCTTCTAACCCTCAACCTCTAGGAGCTCCCAGCTATCCAGGATGCCGTACGTCTTCCACAGCCAGCCCCGTGGCATGTTTCAGGAGTTATAACACTAAAAAAAAACAGGGAGAGAAAGGTGGCAACACATTCCCCTGGCAGGGAGCTTTCCCCAGTGCCACGCAGAGCAGCGGGAGCGGAGCTCTGTGCCCCAACGGGCGGCAGCACCAGCCCACCGGCTGGCAGTGCTCCTGGAAGCGGCTGGAGCCGACGGCAGGCTCCGGCTGCTGGCATCAAGGGGCCCTTCGTTGTCATGGGTTTAATTTTATAACACTTGCATTTTGTGCCATCCTGAATTTCAGTAACTTCAAACAACTTTCTAGAAATAACATCGTATGTGTCGTGGTCCTTTTCTAAACAGCATAAATCTCTCTTACTGCCTTACAACATAGACTCTGCTGCACTGCAAAGCATTCTGTACAAGGATCAGACTTCAAAAGCTTTTATGTTGACTAGCACTTACATGAGTTATCCCCTTTTTACAATAAAAGCATTCGGCCCAAGATTAAGACATCTACATTTAGGCACCCACCTGCACAGTGAGCGTGTAACACACCCATCATCAACAGGGATTTCATCGATGCAGCCCGCTGAGCTTGGCTAGTGATTTGGAGGACTAGCCTGGTAGCCCTGGGGTTGGCAGCACTGCTCCCCTGACCACAGCACTGCACGTAAGGCCAGCTTAGAGGTTGGGCGTGCGTATAGTAACCTATAGGCAAGCTGCTGAATTTAGGGCGTTTAATTGAAAGTTGAACTGCTCCTCCAATGTAACTACTTCAGGACAGAGCTATCTCACCCCTTCGCATCCAAGCAGGGCAGGGGTGTAACACAGCACAGTCCCACCGGGCTGGCATCGAACCAAAGCTGGGTGCCACTTAGCCAGTTTCTCAATTTAGAAAATGAGAACTGGAGCCTGGTCATTCGGCTTCAGCCCCAAACTCCATCTACCACCTGCCATCTGTCAGTGGCAGATGCTGAGGGAAGACTAAGGACAGACAAGTGTCTGTAATACCTCCCTCGCCCAGCCTCTGTTATATTTTCAGCTCAGAGGCTTTCCCTTGGCTTGGTACCCCTCAGCAGACCCCTCTTCCAAGTATCTGTCTGTGTAATGAAGACACTTGTCTGGATGGAATGTGAAAGAAACCAAATTCCCTCCCACGACTACACAGGGAAAATATGGTGGTAGCTCAGATGCAGAGGTCTCCACTTGGCACATGTATAAAACCAGGTGGGAAGAATCCCATCCCCACTGAGTCACAGGCTCAAGAAAGGCACCTCCACCTGGTGGCCACTCTGTTTTGTGCTGCATGGTTCTCTAACTGCTGCTCATTGACAATTTTTAGTATTATGTATTATTCAGTGAGAAAGTATGGAAAATGTTATCTGTTTAATGGATCACAGGGAACCATGAATGCCAAGAAAATAATAAAAGTAATAAGTAATTGTTCTTAAAAAGTGATGCAATGCTTGCCTGAAAATTTAATTATCATAATGATTGAAATTCAAACAGGATATCAGACAAAACTTGAACTGAGACAGCAAAGAGCACTGAATGTGTTTCAAGCTTTTTCCATCATAAGCCGCCTGTTGAGTTACAGTGACCAAACTTGAAACCTGTTCGCCTTTGCATGACTTTCTCTGATGTGTACTTCTGTCCTTTTGGCATCTGTGAAAGCAGTTTTGAGGTATTTTAGGTCCCTTTCCCTACAAAAGAAACAAGCAGAGGCATCATTCCAAACCAAGTGGCACATGCGAGGTTCTGCTGCTAGAAGGCTTTCTCTGTCTCCCAGTCAGCTGCCTTGCTCCAGGTTTCCTAATCTGATGCCAGGGATACAGAGGCAGAATGAAATGATCCAAGAAACCGGTCATTATGAGGGAAGGACAGACTGCCACGGTCTCCTCCAGCTCCCTTTCTCCTCTGGGGCTGAGCTCATGCTGTGCCGACCCTGTGGGGCTGCGGCATGCTTGGCTCGTGGGCAACACAAGCAAAGGGGCATCGGGGCTCTCCCCTGCTACAGAGCTCAGTACAGACACGATGAAACCTCAGCCAAAGTCTGATAGCTCAGTTCCCAAATGAATAATGCTGCCTAAAAAATAGAACCCAAGATAGATAACAAAATTATTTGTTGTCTGCCCCAACAGCAGGGCAGGTCTATCAGGTCTCTCTGGTAAACTAAATGGTTTTGACCCAGATTACAACCTCTGGTTTGAATTTAGAGATAAGTATGGTCATACCAGCCTTGCGCCAAGGCTCAGAAGCAACTTGTGGCAGTGAGGATGTGGTGTTCCATAAGGCTGGAGGGGCCAGATGAGGCTGCAGGATCTGGGCAGTGTGGTCAGACAGACGCTCACCTCCACTCCGCATCTGGTGGGGCCCCAGGGCAGGGGACAGTATAAACTCTAATGAAGCTGCATTGCCAGTGGCAGGAATAGAGCTAATTCCAGGTACTTGAGAGTTTACAGCTACAACAGTGGATTTAATTATCACTTTACTTGGCTTTAAGTGAGCTGTAAGACCAATCTAAATTTAACTTGCATTACAGGGTCGGCAGTCTCTTTACAAGCTTCCTCAACAGACAAGTGTCAAATTAGGGTTATATCAATAGATAAAGGGAAAAAAATAAAGCCATTGATGGCCATTGATGGCCATTGATTTCCTAGCTGATATCTTTATACTCTGCTATAAAAGCCTATCACCCTTCATTTAAAGAAAGTGAAAATTGTTGACAACTCTTTCAAATGCTAACTATTAGGAAGCAACTTGAACTAAATATAACTAGAATAAAATAATGTGCACCTTTTACTGAGGAGTAACAACACTCAGTATCTTCTGCTATTTACGCTTCCAGATAATCCGAGTCATTAGTTTGGGACTGGATGCTGAAGCCTCTCCAGCTGCTGCAAGACTGCCCCTCTGAGCATCACCGGTGCCATCGGGAGCCAGCGCTGTGGCTGGGCGCTTCGTTTATAGCAGGTTTTGAAAAATGCAATGCTTTGCTTGGGCACAAATGCTCTCCAGGGCAGAGGGGGCTTCGCTCTCCCTGCCCGCCCGGAGCCAGGGCAGCCCACGGCTCCCAGGGCCTCACCCCTGGGTGCAGCGGAGCCACCCAGCCGCGGCAGCAGACCTTTGTGCACCATAAAGAGGTGGACTTTGGCAAAATCCTGCCCTTGGACTTTCATGCACCTGCACCTGCTGACCTGGATAGGAGGATTTTCGAGGTCACAGCGCCCGTGAAACAAGGCAGGCACAGGGCTTTGCTGGAGGGTCATCTGGGGCTTTGGGGGACAGCTCTGAGAGGCAAAAGCCCTGTGAGGACACCCAGCTCCTGGCTTGGAAGATCCCATCTCCTGTCCTGCTGATCTGCCCCACATGACATCCCTTCCCACTCTGCCCCAGGCAGCAGGAGCCAGGGCCCGTCTGTGTGACCGAAATCCCTGGCAGGCAGCAGAAGGAAGGGAGTTGCCTGCGCCATGCCTGAGACTCCTGCGCAGTCATTTTGTACACACAGATTTCTCTCTCCTGTATATTTCTTTATGAGACAGGACCGCTCCACGTCATGCATCTAGTCCAAGTCAGATATCCGCCTGCATAGTCAACAGAGAGAATTAGGTACCTCCAGGGTGTTATTAAACCTGGTCTCTGATGAACTGTGCTCGGGAGTAGCTTGTTTATCTCCCTTGCTTGCTCAGAGAGCTCAGATGACCAGCTTAAGGCTAAACACCTATATTTTGCAAGACTGAAGTTAGCTATCCAGTGAGATGAATCCTCCACAACTGTGGAGAGCACTCCCTGACAGGCATCAACTACACAGCTCCTAGAAATAAACTATTTAGCCCCCTTTATACATACACTTGTATAAGAAAATAATAAGCCTAGCATACAGCATACCCAAACTAAACCATGCATTTCTTCCCACCACCCCTTCACCCCAGACCATTGCTACCTGTTGTACTCTCACCATAAATTCCTCCCCTTTGCAGAGCTTAGGGACCACCTCTGAACCACCCTGGCTGCTTATCTACAAGTTTGGCACAGAAAAGAGATGCTGGTGCTACCCTGGATCTTTACAGAGGAACAAACCTTGCCCACCCCAAGGATCTGAAAGAGCTGCGGTTGGAGGGAACTACCTGTTTTAATCCTCCCAGTTACCTGGGAGCTGGAAAGGTAAGCACAGCCATGGCTGGAAGAATGGCCTCTGGGTGAACCCCATGCTCTTCATGTATTTGCATTGCTGAGAAATGCTTCTTATCTTTTGGACTTTCAAGCCACGAAGTTTAAAGAAATACTGGAGTGAAATTATAGCTGTTGATGATTAAAGCACTATATTTAGGCTTCACAGTAACTTAAACACTGGATTATGAACTCCGAAATATTTTTTACGTGAACTCTCTGCACATAAACAGTGAGCTAAAATATCCAATTTGTTCCATTGACTTTAGCCAAGTACAGCAAAATTCTGGTTATACATTAGACCTAGGGGACAGCCTCAAACCTTGAATTAACCAGGAAAATACAGATAGCCAGAGAAAATGGCCAGTGAGAATATCCTAGCTGCAAACGTCATAGTTTGCCTACCGATATCCCTTGTTAGGAGGAGTCACTTGGCTTCAATCAGCATTCAGACTGTGGGGTTTGTTGGTTTTTCTTCCAGAAAGGCCCCACAAACTTTCAGTCATGTGAGACCCACCACCCAAGGTGAAGTGCCTGAGTGGAAATCTAGATTTGAAGGGATTTAGTCCTGGGTCGTGGGTAAATACCTTAGGCAAAACAATGTGGATAAAGCCCCGCTGAGCCAGCTGACCTTGGGGAAGGCAGACAGGGTGGTTATCTGAACCTCATTTATCTGAAGTCTCCTGTTGTTTGAGGTGGGATTATGTTGTCCACCTTACACCAAGAGAGTGGATTCTGTGTGCTCTGACCAACCTAAGGCGCATGACCCAGCATCCACAGTTAGATTTCGGCAAGGGAAGTGACCCTCTTCTGGAGAGCAAAGTGGTTTAGAAATTAAAAGCCCATGTGATTCAGGCTGCAAGCTTCGCACACAATCATGAAGGGGAAAAGCACACAGAGGCTAGAAAGCGAGAATAATTCTGGGGAGATGCTGAGCTGAGATAGAGTGGTGAGGCACTGTGACATCCCCCAAGGCAGTCATGAGGTTTGCATGCCTCCAGGGTTTTCCCAAAGCCTCTGGTGACTGCTGTGAAACATCAGTACAGGCATTTTGGTCACTTCTATAATGGCTTTTTATCAGTCATCTCTTAAAAGCCTGCTGGTTCTTCACTCCATCATAGGAATTTGGAGCATCCATTACCTATCATCATCCTAACTTTCTGTAGCTATGCCCTGCAGAAGAGCTTCTCCTTGGTGAGCTTGAGCCTGGAACATGCAGTGGCTCCATCTAGACTAGCATATAAAAAGGACCACAGTGAGTCCTTAGGCCCAGAAAGCATGTAGCATGGCTGGCCTGAGTCCATATAAACTCCCCGTCACATCTATACTGCCCACTGGGAATTGCAGAAGTGCAAAGCCTTCTGCATGCTGAGCAGCTCCAGTCACTACATTGGGATCTCTTAAGCAGTGTTGCTGGGCGACAAGTTCCCCATACAGACTGTTCACCTCCTCCCCATGCCAGGCTCAGTCCCAGTCCTCACCTGGAAATCAGAAGTAGAAAAAAGTCAACCATTCCTGTCTAATTAATTCTCCCCAATCAGGAAAAATAAAAAATATGTCACTGATGACTTAAACTGGAGTTCCCAGTATCTGCAAAACAGCAGTGTACCTCTGATTGTACTTTTGATGGTCTCTCGTGTTGTACTGCTGACACGAGTTAAATTAAAAAAAAAAAACACCCAACCAAAACACTGAAGAACACTGAAGAATTATTCCTAATCCCCTTTTGATTCACAAAAAAAAAAAAAGAAACCTAATAAAACCTTTTCACACAAGCAGCAGGGAAAGAAACAGTATGGTATATTTACAATTAATTTTCAGCTTATGAAATCACCACATGAATGAAATGTATGTCTGAGTTGTATGAGAGTCAAGAAGGGAGAATAGATAAAGCCAGTGAGGGGAGAGCTGATTTATATAGTGTCTGCTGGTTGCCTTTCATTTTCTGAACAGCAGGAGGAGATTAATGATATTGTCACAACAACATTAATGATGCTGTAAAATCATAAGGACAAAGAGAGCCAGGATTTGATAAAAGTGAGATTTACAGCTGCATCAGTCAATTTAATTATCTTTTACTAGGCTTAAACTAAGCAGTAAGACTAATCTCCATTTAACATGTTTTACAGGGTCTGCAGGCGCTTTACAATCCTCCTCTATTCAGAAGTGTCAAATTATGGCAATATTGATAAAAGAGTGGTGTAAATGGTTGTCTAGTCAATCCCCGAACCAGTTAATATCTTTCTTTACTGCATTGTAAAAGCCTATTACTCTCAAGTTTTGGAGTGAAATTTGTGGACAGTAATCTGAGTTGATAATGTTTTGAAAACAAGTTCTGAGAAGATAAAGATCCGCGTCCACCTGCCTGCACTCGCTATAAAAGGCGGCGCTGGCTGCCTCTGCGCCGGCTCTGCTGCCTGCCCTCCCGCCCCGCCAGACCTGCCCCAGACAGGGCTGCTTCCCCCACTGCCTCTCCCCTGAGAATGAGCTTTTACACCACAGAGGAGGATCGGACCCAAGCAACATCAGGGCTTGGCAGGTTTTTTAGTACAGAGTGCTCTGCAGCCCAGGATGATGGAGCCTCACAACCCATGGGGAGCAGTGGTTCTCCCCGGCATCACTTCTTGACCGATCCCTGGGGCAGAGTGGGACCAAGGGCAGGGGCTGGTGGTGGCCCCATCAGCTCTGCTCCACTGGTCCCCTGCTTGCGTGGGAATGGTAACCGCACTGCCAAACCCCATGCAGAGTCTTACCTCTACTTCCCATAGCAGCAAGCAGGCATGGGGATTAAGTAATTGGAAACCAAATGATCACCTAAGTGTACAACAGGATATTTGTCCTTGTTAGCACATACAAAGCCATGCTAGATTATAGGTTTATTTTCCATCTGCTGTTTTTAAAAACCAGATCCCTCAGGTACTTCAGGTCACTAGGCTTGATTTTTGACTCTCCATCACTTTGTGGGGTTACTTGTACTTCCACAAAGAGGGCATAAAGCCCAACCACCTCCACTTGACAGGCTGTTTCATGCCAAGCCCTACCTTTCCACAGAAGCATCATTCCTTAAGCTATAGAGAAGCAAGCTTCTGGCATCGGGAACAGAGGAAAAATGTTTAAACTTGAACTTTTTTTAATCTTTCATTTTCAATGAGACTGAAAAAAACATAACTCACAAAACAGACAGCAGCTCCCTACAGACTGCACACTTCAAGCCTGGGGGAGTCACTTGTTCGACCAACTGCTGTTTGACACTTGGTAGCTTGAAAAAATCTAAATCTTTCCTAATGAGATCAGATTGTCTTTCCCTGCTCTCCAAGCAGAGGACACCTGTCCAGGTATGTCTGGTAGTGAGGAAACGGATTTTCTCTGATTTACTGTGGGCTCTGGCTCTGAGAAATTGGTGGTGGAAATTTAGGTCCCACTTTAACTCTCTTTATTTCATATTGTGCCTGTACGTAAGTGCTGTGGGCCAGCCTACTGCTTTGAGCCATCCTTTCTGCTGGTCAAGTAGCTCTGAAGGCAATTTCTGAGATATTTTGGTCTCACTAACCCATGTTACTGGGCATTTTTTGAGTGAGGAGTCAGACTTCCTGGGAAACAAACTTCAGGGTGCAGGCATGCCCTGTGTCACTGCAGGACAGTTGTTCTGCTCATGCATTTCTTAAAAAAATCAACAAACACTGACTGAGCCCAGTGTTTCTACAATATCTTATTTTTAGCTGTCTCAAAAAGTTTTCCTACTAATAATGAAGTAATCCTCTGACAAGAAACTAAATATATTTCTTTTCCCAGGCAAGGAAAAGAGGCGTACATTTGTTTGACAATTACCCAGAAAGTTTACAGAAAAAAATAGTAACAGAAATCAACTCTTCTGTCTTTTAGTTATGTTTGAAACACATTGCAGCCCTGCCTCATTGCCTGCTTTCTTCAGCTTGCTAACACATCTACTACCCTAAATCGTGGCGTGTATAATGTGCTTCTGACAGCACTGAGCGGCCCCCTCATGTTGCAGCCTTTAGGTCCTGGGACCGCAATGCCTAGCATGGGAGTCAGTGCTCCTGGTGCAGGAGGTGCTGGTGGACATGCCCAGGAGAGACATCTCCTTCTGTAGGACAAGTACCATCTCAAGCCTTGGCTCAGACCAACCCCAGGACCTTCCTGGGGGATGGACTGTTAGAAAATCAGACTTGTTAAAATCAGACACATTGTGAGTGGCAGACTTGCCTGGCCTCTGTCATGCAGCCCATGTTCCCAGCTGATGCCTCCACTGGGCTCAGCCGATGGGACAATGTTGGTCAGCAGATCCCAGCCCAGACGACCACATACAGGAGGAAGACAGAGCTCTGCAACAGCTGGAGGGAGGCCTTGTGCACCAGAGCTTTAAAAAATTGGGAAGCTGGCAATGCCATGGAGTTCCCATCAACCTGACCCCACCAAGACAAACGATCCCCTTAGCAATCCTCTGTCCAGGGACTCTCTGAAGAAGGGTTTTTCAGTCAAAGCAGTGGCTCACCCTAAATCGACAACAGTCTCAAACTTTACTGCCCATTTCAAGGAATCTCCACTAGGCCTAAGGGAAGGGATGTAGAAATTGGTAGGAGTTTTGTCCAAAAAAGGTCTTCAGGACTGAACTTCTGTCAATGAGTCCTGCAACGTGCTTGTCCGTGCAGGAAACGGCAAAAAAAGTCAGTTCAGAATTCTTATCCATCCACTCTTATCAGGGTGGTAAATCTGGTCTTTGATCTTTTGTCAACAATGCACAAAGTTGGAGGCAGCTGCCACCACCCTGCTCAGCGATGCAGTCATCAGGGTCCCATAAAACATTTATGAAACCTGTCATAAACTGGCCTGATAAGGAGCAGGACATCGGGTTTCAGGAGTCAGCAGCTTCTTGGGGAAGACCTTCCCTCTAACTCCAAGGCTGTTTAAATAGCAAACACAAGCCACTGATTGCACCCTACCATAAAAGCTGGGAGCAGGGAATTTTCACCAGGCCTCATGCCTGCTCAGTTTGTGTGGCAGGTACTGGCCTTCACCATTTGCCTTTCCCACTTGCCAGTCCTAAGGTAGGAGGGAGAAGAGGGGAGGAGGAGAGGAACTAAATAAAGTTATAACTGAAGAAGGAAAAAGTTATCTACAAATAGATGGTGGGACTGTTTCTAGACTAAGGAAGAAATGGAAGCTTGAGCTAAAATATTTTTGGTCCTTTTATTCTTAGCCTTGATGGATTTTGTGAGGTTCTCTGGGTTTGGTCCCATGGCTGAGCGTGGGGTAAGAAATAACGAAACCCACCTCCTGTTCCCACTTTCCCCAGTTACTGCAGCTCTGACTCTGGACAAGTCACGGTCCCTGCCTCTTCCTTACTTTCTTTATAAGGAAACTAAACTGACTTGCCTTGTATGCTCTCCATGCTTATGTTGTCTTTCCGAACATTTTCCAAAACATTAAATCCCTAGCAGAAAATGAGGTGTCTCCAGTGTCCACCTGAGACACCTAAGTCTTAAGAATACGATCACGCTGCGGGGCTGTGCCATAATTTCTGCTTAGTTCAGCAGCACAGAGCACCTCTCAGAAGCATGATGTCCACATTAGCACCATGATCTTCCTGAGTTAGAAGTTAAACAGCTGTACCACTCCAGGGACCATGCTGATCACTGGTTGGGATATTTCTTATTCTTTGGAACAATTTTGGCCTGGGAGATGCAGTTGGAAAAGCAAACTGCTGCTAGGATCAGGTGTGTATGTGCTGCAGTCTTGTTATTTACACAGAGGGTGCAAACCCTTGATTTTCTGAATGCACAGGAAGGGCAGTGACAAAATATACCCTATGTTCACAACTCAAAGCCCTGCTTCTGGTTAGCACCAAGATCAAATCCTTCTCCCTTCGGTGCCATGAGGCCACATTTTTCATGCATATTCCAGATATATTTGGGATCTTTTTTCAGCAAAGACACAAAATAACACTTGAAATATTACTTGGAACTCAGAAACACAAAGTAATATCTGGTAAATCACCTGCTTACGCTTTTCTTTTTATTTGCTTGTGTTTTCTGTGATGATGTATTCACAAATTTGGGGTGCAGACCACTACTCTTTCTGATATCTGATTTCATAAAGAAGCTTAATTATTTCTGATAAGGAATTTAAATCATGTGGACTACACCCTACCATGTCAAAATATATTTACAGTTATATATTTATTTTATTGTGTAACCTCTGTGAGATAAGCAGCTGTGATGTTCTAATTGGTATTATTGAATTATTTACCAATCAAACTACTTAGAAGTTTGGTGGTGCACTCACATCATCTCTACCTGTTAATTCAGGGTTTTTTTCAGGTCACTTAAGTCACTGATAATAACAATTGTTCAGTACTAGCAAGAACTTGGTTTTGGAACAATTTCAAACAAGAGAGATAGATACAAAGATACCTTAATTAGGTATGTGTTATCAGTTGCTTGTAGTAATAAAGCACTAATTCAACCCTTGGTATAACCACGAAACAACTGTAATAAATTTCAGATTTGGTAATAAAGCACTACTGTATATCTTGATTAGGTGATAAAATAACAGTTACTTTTTAGAAATATATCATACTTTTTAGAAATATATCAAAAATACAAAATATTTCTAATCCTAATTTTTTTTTTGCATGCAACCTCTTGGATAAAGGTTCCAGCAATACCAGAGAGCTGTCTGTATTTTCCTATCAGTGAAGGTGACTGAGTGAAGCAACTGATTGCGTTGGCTAGCCTGTGCCTCATGCCATTTAGGTCACCCAGTTCTCTTCCCTGCTTCATTGCAAGCAAACTCAGGACAGAAGAATCTCTACTTGCTGCAGTCAGAATCAATTAGTCAGTTGATCGATCAACCACTGTCACTTTGTAGCACATCTTTATTCTGTGAAGTTGCTCTGTCCATTTATCAGGTTATGGTTTTCTACAGGAAAAAAAAAGGTCTTTTAGATGTTCACACGTTATCTAACACCACTCAGAAGGACACAGGCAATGCGCTTACTCTGGTGTGTGGTAGTTTACAGAAAATGTGACAATCATGGTATTTTGCACACACTGGTGCAAAGGCAGTGCTCAGCATCATGTGTGGGTGGCCTTCTGGTGAGCCTCAGTGCTCTGAAGGTGACCACAGGTCATGAAATTGCTGTTCCCGGACTTGCTTTTGGATTTGAAAGAAGGGATTGAATCAACTAACGAGTAGGACGGGAACCTCTTGCGCTGAACAGCATGACTGCAACCAAGGACTTCTGCTGGGAAGCCGTAGGATGTGGGACCACCACATCATGTTAAATTATCTGCATGTCTTCTGACTACAGGAGAAAGGGTGGTGCTGAGGAGGTGGTGCAGGGTCTGCGGAAGCACCCGCCGGAGCTCTGCACCCTGCACCAGGAATGAGAGGGATCCTGTGTGAGACTGTGCAGCAATGGCACAAGTGCTTTCTGCACCATGACCGGGCAGTTTTAGAAAATGAAAGTGTTTTGTGACGAAGCATTTATATGGGTCCTATAAATCAGAGGACTGGAGACTCTGCTATCTGTTCTTCATTTCTCTGCTCTTTTCAGCTCTTCTCCACCCTCCCTGTTCAAAGAAAACTGCTACCAAAGTTAACCCTTTTGCTCCCCTCCGTTTCTTTCACTCTCTTCCAGACTTTTCCACTTCTATACTTCTCATTCTTGCTCTTCTGCTTCTCTTCGCAATCCTGCATTATCCTGGCAGGCCTTTGACCCTGGTATCATTTCTCCTACTTCCTGTCCTTACACCCTTCACACTCTTACTTGCCTCTACCCTATCTGTCTACACTATGGGCTGCATTTAGGCTGCTTGCTTAAAGTGCCTCATTTAAGTGTTGCCTTCCACAGAGGAAGGAGGTAATGTCTGGCAGCCCTGACAGCAGTCTGGATTGCTTGTCACCTTCTTGGCCTTAGCCACTATGGTGGTCACAATAACTAAGCTTCGTACCTACAGGAGAAATGCGAGTCCACCTCTGCACGTTGTGTACTGGGGTATATACCTACAGTGCTCCCCTCCTGGGGGCAGAGAAAAACATACGCAGCATCCTGCGCTATCCCCTCCACTAATAAAATGTACTGGTGGCGTCATTGCCTCCATGCAGATCTGTATCGTGGGAAGAGCAAACCTGCTTTCTCCACACCCTCTGAAGTTCAGCGCAATGTAGATGTTCTGCTTTGCTACATGCCAAGAGGGACTCTGTGCCAAATGCTAGTAAAAACTAAAGACTAAGGTACCTGGAACCAGTGTGGTGTGTTGTCCCCCACAAACGTTAGCCAAGGTGAGTCAGGGTTTACAAAGCTTCCAAGACTGGTTCTTTTAAAAGCAGAATTTGAAGACATTTGCAGAGGACGCAGAGCGCTCTGTTTAGACCAGCTCAACGAGGACATGGTGGCCATTCTGTTCTGGCCTTGCACAGGATGAAGATTAGGAGGACAGGTGTTACTGGAAAAAACAGTGTGAACTGGGGAAGTGTCCCCACAGAGATTTTTTTCACAAAAACTTCACATCTCTGTCCCATGGGGGTGAACTGGATGTTTCCCCTCTGAGAGGAGAGTTGCTGGCCTTCAGGAAGATCCCAAAAAGACAACCCACAAAGAAGTGCATGGCCGTTGACTGCCCTCAGTGCATGATAACACCCTCTCTCCATTCATCAAGCAGCTCTGTTTTCAAGATCTAAAGATGGTTTCAGTGGGGGAAAGTTTTACATCCTTTGTGTCCCCACTGGACATATGCTGCCTTTCCTTAGGCATCAGAGAAGCCACAGGGAGATGCTGGAAGTGAGCTTTGTTCTTGTATTCAGGAAAGAGCTCTTAATTTCCCTAAATTGTTCTTTCCTGGGCACACGGTACCTTCATATCTTATTGACTGCAGTAAAATATGCCTTTACTGAACTTGTATATTTTATACCTTAAGGATGACTGCCTGTGATGTAGTTGGTAAAATGGAGCGGAACTACACGTGAATTATGCTCATTATCCCTAATGAGTAAAATTTGCTTACTGCAAACTCCTGAGTAATGCTGAAGAAGATTATGGATAAATGCAACCAAAGTGATTCAGCCCCCAAAATTTCAAAGGTTTTCAGAGTATGTACCCAGACAGCTGCCTGTAACTGATGAAAAGGCTTTTGTTGATGGTGTGCAGCCTTCTTTGTACCAGTGAGTGCCAAGCGATTTCATACCACACAGAACTGTCATTTCTGAAAAGCGTTGGGATTTGAACTGGTGAGACAGCAGGGGAGGCTCAAAATTGCACTGCTGTTTCACACACACAAAAAAATCAATAGAGCCCTTTCCTGGTCTTATGAAAAAGTCACGCCTTTCTGTGTTTTGAAGAAAGAAGGATTATAGTAGATAGCATCCTGATGGCAGCACACACTTTTCTGCAAGGGCTCAGCATCCTGGAACCAAGCAAATCCCTTCAATCAGCTCTGGCCCCACCGAAGTGTGAACCTCAGCAGCCAGGATCCGGCAATATGCAACCCACTGAGCCCTCTGGAAGCTTCTACAGGGGTTTGATTAACTTGAGCAGAAAGCAGGTCTGCCTGGTCTAGCTGACAGGCCTTGCTGGTGTTGATACCGGGTTTGCTGTCTGTTACTACATGCTCATGCTTACCCATAACCCTGTGCCTTATGTAGGCGGCACGTAAGGCAGTGGACCATAAAATCTGGATGTATGGAGATACGACAAAACTGACTGAAACTTTACTGGGGTGATGGTGGGAAATAAACATCCTTCCATTTCCTAACACCTTCTAGATAAATGTAAAAGAATAAATCTCTCAGCCTGAACAGCTTTGTTGCTGGTCAGAGTAGAGGGACTGTGCTCTTCAGAAGGGCAGACAAACTTTTGTGTGTTGGAGATAGCTATCTCTGCTCCCTCCTTTTGACTCCATGGAGATGCCTTCTATGTAGCATGGCTGAAGCGCTTTCTTAGAATCAGTGCAGATGATTTTCCTGAGTTTCTGGTACTGAGAAGAAGGAACCATTTTCTTTATTTATGCCCTCTTGGGAATATGCTCTAAAGAGGAGCTTCCCTGAGTGACTGCATGGTCATGCACTTACCGTAGACTCACAGACATATAGGACAGTTTGGGTTGGAAGAGACCGTTGAAGATTATCTAGTCACAGGTCCCTTATCCAGCAAGGCTGCTGGATTTGAACTCCTAATTCCACTTTTTTACAGATTTTTTACTGTCTCACTTTCATGGGATTTCAACCAGATGTCTACCCTGAGAGTCACCAACCAGAAAGGATATGAAGGAGCCAGCAAGACACTGGCTAATCAAAACAATTGACACAATAGTTCCGATTCCTCTTTGTTTGAAATTATTTACAATTTAGGACAGCAGGAATAGGACAGTACTTGAATTCTTGAATGAATCCAAGATTAAATTAATTTCTTGCTGAAGCTCAAGGCTTCAACAAATCATCAAAGGCTTCAGGAAAAGCTTCCAGAGGCCTGAAAAAAAACAGAAAGAAACTAATGGACTTAAAAAAAGACTTCTAGAAGTCTTTTCTGTATGCGTGTATCTTGTAAGATTCAAGGCTGAGATTTCATGTGTTTGGAGCAGTCCACTGAAGACAGAGGCTCTCCTTGCACCATTTCACTTCACCTGACTGCTCTTCAGTCCTGATTCCATGTTCTTGCAACCACAACATCCACATGACCTCATTATCGCTCAGGGAAAATTCACCCGGCTTCTTCCTCCTCGCCCCAAGTCCCTCAGGCCACCCACTCCCCCTTGGCTGGTGGAAGCGGGAGTTGCTCCATGTTCCCAAGAGGCCAAGAAGTACAAACGGGCAGTCCTGCAACGCTCCGTATCGCTGAGCTCTGAACCACAGCCAGCTGGCTGGCCGTCAGCACGCAATCCAAACACCGGCCAAGGTTGTGCTGGCTGCAATAAACCCTTCAGGGCTGCAAAACAGGTCAGAGATCTCAAAGAATACAGCTCTGCTTCGATAATGATTAACAGGATGGTGGCAAAAGTCCCTGAGGCTTTGGACAGCTCTGTGTGTGTGCATGCACACATGTGCCTACGCCAATGGGAAAGTTTATCTGTCCCATGCCCAGAAAACCCTTTGCAGGGGAGAAGCCTCTCTCCTGGTAGGCTATTCACTCAACCCATACTATGGCCCAGTGTTCCTGATTTTCTCTGCATTGGCAGAGAATTCCCTGCTGTTACATTTAAAACCAATAGTAGAAACTTCTGCCATGAACAAGTATGGAAGACCAGATTCCAGTCTCTTGTTCACAGACATAAACCTGAAATTGGGGACAACTGGAGATTTCTTAAGTTTTGGACCCCCTGACTGAGAGTAGAATCTGCAAATCTGACCTGAACTGATGCCGTATGATCTTTTGAGTGTTATGTGCCAGTGCATATCTTAAAACCAAGTGGTTATCTTTTAAATTGTTAATTTCGAAAGCAAATAGCTTTCCTGTTACTTGTGGAACCCATGCAATTCTTTTTCCTGGGTCTTAATTTTACTTGTTATGTTTTAGAATCATAAACTCTAGGAATTTTTCCCATGTTTTACAAAGCATGCTATCATAACTTTTTGGAAAACAAGTTTTTAAAAAAAATTCAACTCTAAGCTGGCTACTCTTGGTATATAACTGTGTGTGTGTCTGTGTGTATACATACTCATATAATGGATCTATAATAGTATGCCAGTGTGTTCCATTGTTAGATGAACAGTTAGAAAGACTAACTCTTGTAATAGATCAGAATTGTTAGAAGTACCTATTGTCACTCTCTCTATGCGCCATTATATTAAAAAATGTCCCAGAACATGAAACACTGGGGGCAGATGATGGGAGCATGGTGGAGACAGAACCCCCTTCTGACCCTTCTTGGTTTCCCTTTGGTCAAGGGGTCAGTAAACAGACATGCAGGGACACGGCTGCGGTTCAAGCCCAGTTCTCTTTTGAATGATCAGAACCACTTCAGCTGGTTCTTGCAGTTGAAATTGCCCAAGCATGGTCATAACAGATAGTCTGCAAGCTACGCCAGACACCCACCGCCAGCCCTGAACAAGCACGAGGCTCCACTCTGCATTCCTGAGGCACCTAAAGCAGCCAGCAAAGGGGCAACAAGTTCCGCAGTGGGGCAGGGAGCTCCGCAGTAGGGCAGGGAGCTCCATGAGGAATGCCAAATCAGGTCCCTTGTAATCTATGACGGTTTCCTTCCTTTGTCAGGATCATGACTGGCAATCTGATCTTTGCATGCATTTCCTCTATTGCAAGCCAGTGTCAATAGAAAAGCAAATGGATAAAATGTAAATGGAGACCACAAAACTCCCGAGTAAAAGCGGATAACATTCCTTGACCTTCCTGCTCATAAACCTGCATTACTTCCTCCTCTACAATGCAGATTAGTTGTTATATAGTATTTACATTGGTTTATATGGCTACATCCTCAAAGCCTTTATTCAGCTAAGTAAGGCTCGGCCAAAGCCCAGGTGTGGGTTTGCAGAGGCAGTGAGAGCTGTGGCCTCCCGTTAACACGGCCAGCTCTGGCTCATGCTCTCGCTCATGTGCTCAGGAGAAAGACTGGAAGATTGCAATGAAATAAATGCCCAGCTCCTAGACAATGATTGCTAGGCTGGATGAATGTGTGAAAGAACACCTCATTTAGCTTAGGCAAAGCGGGTGTGGGGAAACAGAAAGGCAGCAGAACCCAATTTCAGGATCAGAATATTTTTGTGTGTATTTTTAAGTCTTCTTTTGTATACATATGAAAGAGGAAGGCAACAGCTGAAGGAGCAATCACTGGAATTAGGACTCCGGCTCTCCAAGTGCTTGCACCAGTTGAAAAAACCAATGCTTCAGAAAATAATGGTGATGTTGGTGTATCACCAGAGGGAAAAACAAACCTTCCAAATGAATGTAATGCAGCCCTTCCATTTGTTCTGCACTCATCTATAGCAGAAATACCAGGAAATTCTTTATTCTGGAGAAATAAATTAAACACCATAACAGTTTTGCCTTTTAAATAAGCATTCTATTAGGGAGACAATTTTTTTTATAACTCTGCTTGCTGGTTTATCTGTGGGAAGATAAATGGTTTCATTTGCTTTATGATATTACTTAGATTAATTAGCTGGTGTTTGCATGGCACGCTAAGTATGTAGAGGACTATAAATGCTCATACCTTTTGTAGAAGTCATTGCATGCAGCTCGGAGCACCTTTGGAGTATTTGTTATGAAAAGTTAAAACGTTCTGGACTCCATTCTTTCTTTTGCTGAGGCTCAAACAGATGTTTCAAACACTCTTCACTGACCACTTAAGTGTTTTCCAAGAATAACATGGGAAAAAATGTAATTTTGCCTCAGACAGGCTCCATCCCTTGTTCATCCATCCCACATCTCTCCCCTAGCCTTCCAGGAAGGTCCCTGAGAAGAAGCTGAAGACATTATTGAATTGTTCCTTTCATTTACTTGCTGATTTCTACTTTGTGATTAAAATATTTATTGATTATAGCACCTGGCTGTTACGCCCTCAAATACAAATGGCTTTGGGATCTTCCTGAAATCAAGGTTTTAAACATTGCACTATCTCATTATAGGAAGCTATGAGCACAGCTTCTTCCTTCCATAGCTGTGCTTGTGTTTTCCTTCGCTGCCCGTATTTTGCATTTTTCAGCCTCTTCATTTGCTTCTTAGCGACACATTTTCAAGACAATAGTGCCTACACTTTTGTCATTAAGCCTCAACATTCGTCGCATAAAGACACAACTACATAGTTTCAGTTTAGCTGATCTCTGTGTCATAGTAAGGGAAGCAGCCAAGGAAGAAATGACAGCACACCGAGGTGCCAGAAGGCTGGTGGCCGAGAACCAGAAACAACGTCCCTGGCCTGCGTGATTCCTACCAAGCATCTTTGATGGTGACCTTTTCTTCTGCCTTCCTTAAAGCCAGTCTGCTGGGGCTGTGTGGAAGGTCTCGTCTGGCCAGATGAGGATCCACCTCTGAGCCAGGGGCCTTGGGGCTCCTCCTGCAGTGCAAAATGGGAAGCAGTCTCACCCACTGTACAGCTGGGCTCTGCCCGGAGCAGAGACATCTGCAACGGGGCAGAAAAATTGCTCCCTTATTTAATAAAGTCCTTTTCCTCTTCAGATGCTCAGATGACCTAGAATTCTTTTTTGCACCCTTTTTCTTTCTTATGTACACCGACTAGCTGCACAGTGAGCAATACAGACCTCTCCCGGCAAGACGGAGACACAGATTGAAGTGTGTTTGGGCAGGGACTGGACCCGCATCTCTGCCATCTTCAAGGCGTGCGCTAGCCAGAGAGCCAGGCAGGCAAAATTGGGGAAAGTATTAGAGGAAGGCGCTGTGATGGCTTGGTCTGTGGTTCATTACTGCTGGTGTCCGCAGCACATGGGGTCTGCAAAGCCACCCTGAACAGCAGATGCCTCTTCTAGCTCTAGGAGGCAAAAAAGGGCTATGATTTGTGTGTAAGAGTGTCAGCTTTTTTAGTTATATGTTTCAATGACAGCCATTAGAGGAGAAAGTCACTGCTCTAAGGACCACACTAAGAATCTAGGAGGACGCTGTGTTAAGATCCAGGCTGCCCTATCATATGAACTGAGACCAGACTCCACATCACACACCTAAAGACTTTTCATTGTGTAATCCAGACCCTGTTGGGAATTTAAGGTAGACATTTAAATATTGCACCCCCCTGTAACTGCCAGCACAGGCTCTTTGCATTTCATTGTACACACCTGCTGACTGCAGAGTGGCTTTGACTCAGGTTGATCTCCAGTGCTTGGTTCAAGGGAGCTCTAGAAATGTGGTTTGTCACCCTAAGGATGTCTACAACCCCTCCCACATTTAAAGCATCCCCTTCCAGGGATTCAGCAGGTGTTCTCCAGTGTTCAGTACAGAGAATTTTGCGTTCCTTATTGGCTATTTCAGGCTGTGGCAGGATGCTATGTCCCTATAGGGATGAGAATTTGCTCTCTCTCTGGTCCTGCAGATATTCCTTCCTTCCACACTCTGGTCTCCACTATGGCCTGTCTGCTCTGAATCCACTCTCCCATGAACAGGGACATGCTCTGTGTGCACCTCAGTGTTTTCGGATTCATATGCCTCCAAAGATTTCCCTTGGGCTTAATGAATGGTACACATTGGCCTTACTTAGCATTTACACAGCATTATAGACAGGTGACAGGGTTTGTGGGGTTTTTTTTCTAGCTTTATGGCTAGAAAGATACAGAGAAAGCTGACAAAGGTGATCAAAGGTACAGAAGGTCTTCTGTGCATGGAAAAAACAGGTAGAGATAACTCCTTAGCCCAAAAACCAGACAGGGGAATATGCTAGCAGATTATAAATTACAAACAACATGGAGAAGATGAAAAAGGAACCACCCATCAGCCTGTTTTAGTACAAGAGCTAAGGCAACTCACAGAAAACCAACAGGCTGCAATTTCAAGAAAAACAAAATGAGGTTTATATTTATACAGTGTGGAATTTATACAATTGCCCAGTGTTTAAATCTATGATGCTCCCTGTGAGAGGACATTATGGATGTAAGGTAAATGTGCACGTGTTCACATATGTTTTGGACATCCTCAGAAAGGTGAAATCCCTGGGTAGGTGTCCCAGAGGCCACCGAGCCATAGATTGCTGTGTGATGGAACAGATTTTTTGGAAACATCTCAATATACTTGCTTGGTCCTTCTACTTTTCGTTGAGCCACTTCTGTTGGTTTTCTCCATTGGAGATGGGCATCCTCACAACATTAACAAGAATAAATAGCCTCCTTCTCTCTTCAGCCATCTGCTGGGGACAGGATGTTGAGCTGGCTTGGTATGGCCACTTCTATGTTCTCATCATCATCCTTGTGCCACCCTAGTTTAGTGACTAGCAGTGCTTTTCTAAATATTTTGAGAACTGCCCAGGAACTGGGTCAGGTAAATCCCGTCATACTCCAGCTTCTGGATTTACACACAGGTAATTGCAAATAATCACACAGTTGAACACGGGACCGAGTTGCACTTTTGTAGCTGCTCCCCTGTCAAGGGTCTGGCAGTGCTCCTTGCACCCAGGGATGCTGAGGATTGGGAGGAGTAACGCAACCCCCTCAACCTCCCCTCCTACCTCCTCACCCCAAGGAAAAGGAAGGGTGAGTTTCTGATTATGCAATCTCACCTTTGCCTCTCCAACATCTGTTTTTCTAATCCACATTGTGTTTCAAAACAGCTATGCACAACGACAGACATGGCAGAGGTGGCACCCAGAGGCAGGCAGATTTTAGGAGCGGTGACTGGCATCGGGCGAGACAAAACTACTCTAGTTCTGCCCAATTAACCCAGCAGCACAGAGCTGAGTGTTGTTTTTTTTCTATCCCATTTCCCCTGAAAGCTAATACTCTTTGCAACACTAGCAAAATGCCATCAACCCCATTATTATTTTACCCTCGCAGCAACCTCTGAGCACAAAGCTCCCAATCATTAAAGCCACTTGAATTTGGCCTCTGATCCTGGCTCTGCAGTCCCACTGTTTAATACAAATGATCGGATGTAATCGCTGCGGTGCCCAAGCAGCCCCAGCACAGCTCTCACCACAGCTACCAAGCAAACCGTGGCAAAGCTGTCCAACAAAAGCAAGGAGGGATGCTCCCCCTACAAACGGGGCTTGTGTGACTGCAGCTACTGCGGAGAGTCCAGCTGGGACCACGGAGGCTTACTACACTATGGAGAACAGGGCAGGAGGGATGAGAGACATGAGAAGAAGGAGGTGAGAGCTGCTGTGTGCCAGGTGACCAGGAGCGATGAGGCTGGAGCACAGATTGCCATGGCAACGCAGTTTGGGGAGGCCTGGGCTGCAGCCGGTCCCGCCATGACACGGTGCCTCAGCATGAATGCTGAACACGTTGGCTGGACTGCGGCAGGCAAGGACGTGCTGAGCTGGACAGAGCCCAGACTTTGTGTCTGAAGGGGTTAACAGCCCGTTAGCCTTTGTCAGGACACAGCTTTGGCTGTAAAGCAGTTCTTATTCATTCACTCGGGCACTGTACAGAGACCTCGGGAGCAGAAAGACACAGCTGTGGAGCTGGGTTTGCTTCCTTTAGGATTCAGCTACTGTTCGCAATACCGGCCCCCCAGCAGCGCACTGGCTAACAAAGCCATCATCATCGTTGCCTCGCTGCGGGGCGAGACTTGCCACTTTCCATTCCTTTCGACCAACGTGCTGCTTTTGACCCTGCCCGAGCCATGCCCCCCGCCCCCAGCGAAGGAGGCAAAGCGGTGGTAAGGCAGATTTGGAGCTGCTTGAGGAGCTGGGCTCAGGCCTAGGCCTCCCAAAGCCTGCCTGCCTACAGACCTCCTTGCAACTGACTCCAGAATCGAAGGCAATAATGCCTGACTCCAGCTCTGCTTTTGTCTGGAGGATTCATAAGAGGTCTCACTTGTGCAGGTTCCTTGGCATCTGACAAGCCAAGAGCTCAGCTACAGCTGTTCGCTCAGCAAAGTTACTGAGAAGGGTCCTTGACTCTGTCTGGCTATCCACTTTCATGATGTTTATACAGACACAATTTTCTTTGAAAGTTCTGTCCCGCTGCCAGGTCAGACTGAACTCAGGCAACATTTTACACAATGCAGACGGGACACTGCCAGCTCAACCCCTCTGTGTGCTCAAACCAAACAAGGCTAATAAGTAGTTACCAACAATTAACTTTCCGTCTTGAAGGACGCATGAAGAGAAGCCTAACATGGGTCTGCTCTGATTAGGTATCATTCAATGGGGTCATTGATAGGACAAGGGGGTCATGGTTTTAAACTAAAAGAGGGTAGATTCAGGCTAGATATAAGGAAGAAGTTCTTTATGATGAGGGAAGTGAGACACTGGAACAGGTTACCCGGGTAAGCTGTGCATGCCCCATCCCTGGAAGTGTTCAAGGTCAGGCTGGATGGGGCTTTGAGCAACCTGATCTAGTGGAAGGTGTCCCTTCCCATGGCAGGGGTGTTTGACTAGATGAACTTTAAAGGTCCCTTCCAACCCAAACCATGCTGTGATCCTCTGATTCCATGGTTATGGGGATGACGGAAAAAAGGGCACCCTTATAAAACTGGCCCATGTCAACAAACCAGGAGGAGCACTTGGGAAGATGCGATTAGGATGTCATATGATCTGGACTGACTGCAGAAAGGGCCTGAAAGCAGAAAGATAAATTTTATGCAAAATAATATTCTAAGTTTGACACTCTTGAGGAAGACAACTGAGAGCGATATGGCAGGAGTCTTACACAAGGCACAGTGATCATATTCTCTATCTCTACCAAGAGTAGGACAAACATAACCTGGCTTCTGAAAACCATGGGACACAGGAACACTTCCCAGGCTTTAGATCCAGCTGCCATGTCCCAGCTGCACTTTGTGATGGGACCTGAGTGCACAACCCCTTCATCCCCCACGGTCCTGGTTTTGGAAGGACAGGCAGGCGCAAGGGACAGGAACAAAGATGTCATATGCTCCAACAGCACCTATGGAGAAGGCACTGGCCTCACTGCTCACACCCAGCCTGGTGCGCAGCAAGGCTTTGCTGCAGAGCAATTTGCTTTTGAAATTAAGACTTTTTTCCCAGGGTACTGATGACTCCAGGGAAATTGTAGAATCTATATGTAGGCCATAGTAGGCCAATTGAAGGCCTTTGAAAAACAGGCTAGACAAAATTCTGTCATAAGGCATCCAAGCAGACGAGTTACACTAATTAATCTCCTTCAGCCTATTATATTTGATCTCTGATTGGTAAAAAGCCAAAATCTTCACACATTTTATTTTTTTCAGAAAGGGGCATTTTATTTATTAACACAGACACCAAAAAAAAATCCAGCCCCACTATTTTCAACTTGCCTTTGACTTCAGGAAATCATGATCATGCTGGGAACTTCTCTGTTAATTCTCTCAGTGCTTGGAAACCAAATACCCTGAGGCCTTAAAAATGCTATCATCAGACAGGCTAAATAGGTAAATAGACATTCATGAACAAGAAAGCTGGCAGGATGCATTGGGTAGAAAAGTATTTAAATGAGATTCTCTTTAATAAAAGACAATTATAACAACATGTGACCATAGCAACAGCAAAGCGAGATGCAGAATGGAAGAGGTAAATATTCCCTTTAGCAGATGGATGTCTCTCCTGTCTTCCATTGAAATTATGTTCTGAAAGGCTAACATCAAAGATTTGTTCAGAAAATTGTTATCTCTGAAGCCCCTGCACACATACATCTCCCCTGAGCCTCAGAAAAGCCTTTTTTTCATTTTACAATGTGAATTCTGTTTCACAGGGATGCATTTGGATTAGTTTTTAGAGAGCAAGCCTGGGAAATCTAGAGAACAGCAAGGCTCCCTCCTGCCTGATCTCCTTTGGCAGCAATGCTGGGTCTCCCCGCCATCCCCAAGGAGATCCCTGCCGTTCACTCCTTCAAGTAGCTTCAGCAGTTTGGCCCCTAAATTTCTACTTACCATCTCCAAGCTGGTATTAAAGAGTGAGGTTATGGAAACAGGCAAAGAGAATTCTTTGAGAAATAAACAACACAGCTGTCTGTTTTGCTCCATGCTGCATTTATTCCTCTTTGAATGACAGAGGGCACAGGAGTTTCTCTTCCTTCTGAGAACCAGAGCCACCAGCCATGAGGCCGGGTCTACCATGGCCATACAAGCAGAGAAAAACCATCCCACTGGCAAAACGAGGTCCTGCAGACCTTTGATTTCAGTATTTACTCTTCCCTTCCAATTCCCTGCATGAAGTATTTCCAGGTGACCCTGTGTGGGTCAATAAATAATATATCATCCCCTGATGAAAAAAACCTAGCTACGTCAAAGGCGCCTTTCAGTCTGAGGCTGGCTGGGGTTTATCTCTTACCTTCACCTGGCAGTTTAGAAACATTACGACAATCAGATAACCAGAAATGAATAAGCACTTCGATGGTTCAATATCTCACTCCCCAAGCGACAATAAAAAGCTCATAACTTTTCCAATGGCACATTTATATGTGCAGCAGGCAGGGAAGGCAGGGTGGCAGGGTCTGCTGACCCCGGGGAGGTGGCACGCACTGCCCGCGCACAGGTTACACATCTGCCGCTTAAAGGAGAGCCCACAGGTGCAGTTCTCCACAAAATGGTTAGGTCTCACCTGTAGAGCTTAAGACCATGCCTCCACAGCCTAGGGCTTTTTTTCCTGGCGACCTCATTAGGCTGCAGAAAAAAAGGGCTTCCTTGTTCTTAACATTTTGCTGGTAGAAAAAATGGGGGTGATGTACAGGTGTGGCAGGACAAGTTTATAATCCACGATTTGTGAGCGCCAGTTCAGCCCCTCCCCATGTCCTGAGCTTGTCCCTCCGTCTGACCGGCCTGACTTCCCATGTGACCTACAGCAGGAGTTCTGTGAAACCTCAAGAAAATGCATGGCTGTTTCTAATGGAAACAGGAGGGGATGAGCTGTAACAGGCTACAGCCATCCCTGCTACAAGCAAGGGAGCAGGAGATCTGCAGCAGCTCTGGCAGCGGTGAGTTTAATTTGCCCCTGTGTGCAAATGTGCTGCATACAGAGAGCAAGACTGGAAGCAGAGGAGGTGGAAATTTCACTGCTCTCCAAGAAGCGCTCCTTGGGATTGCGCAGGAAGCTAATGCCTTGCTAATCCTCCTCCGAGTCACCTGTACACAGGAACCATTGTGCACGTTCTGTAAGCAAAGACATTGCTTTTCAAGGTTTTTCAAGGTTTCCAACCCTTTTCGGGCTTGAGGGGGTTGGGGGGTTGGTAACTACTTGAATGGCAATGGGGACCAGGTTTTGCAGATCCAGATCTCCTCTTGTAAGCAATGGCACTAGTGTGGCACTCGACCCAAGGCCAAGTCACCTTCCTCTCCAGGTTGAAGGGCAGAGCTGACGAACTGCCACGGTTTAAGATCAATCCGTATGACACAAGCGTGTGTGTCACGCTACCCGCTGTTACAGCATGGGGTGTTAGTGATGACATTTGAAGCGCTCTTGGAGCTGAACGTTACTGGGGGTCTCAAGTCCCCCATTTATCTGCAGGAGAATACACTGGGTTTGGCCGGGACAGAGTTAAATTGCTTCACAATAGCTAGTATGGGGCTATGGTTTTGATTTGTGCTGAAACCAGCGTTGATAACACAGGGATGTTTTAGCTGTCGCTGAGAAGTTCTCACCTTTTCTGCTCATCACCCCACCCCACCAGCGAGTAGGTCGGGGGTGTGCGAGACACTGGGAAGGGACACGGCTGGGACACCTGACCCCAACTGACCAAAGGGATATCCCATACCATATGACGTCATGCTCAGCAATAAAACTGGGGGGGGAGTGGATGTTGGGAGGGGCTGCCAGTGCTGGGGGACTGGCTGAGCATCGGGTGGTTGGTGGTGAGCAATTGTTTTCTTTCGCATCACGTTTTTCTTGGGTTTTATTTTCCTCCCTCTGTGTTGTTTTTTCTTTTTTCTTTTTTTTTTAAATGCATTAATTTTTAAGCTGTCTTTATCTCAACCCATGAGTTTCCCCACTTTTTGCCCTTCCAATCCCCGCCCCCGCAGTCCCACTCTGGGGGGGAGGACTGAACAAGC
>WEKW01010860.1:522-41173 GCA_013389905.1 Sula dactylatra | reverse complement strand
CCTGCGCGCGGGGGGGGAGGTGGTCACCCCCCCACCCCACCCCCAAGATGGCTGCAGCCCCTGCATGACATTTATCTCCAGTTGAAGCAAAGCCTCAGCTGTTAAGGAGGGGGGGTAGAGGATTCTCGGGGACCCCCCCGCTGTTTTTCCGGCTGGGTGGTGGGGTGGGAGGGGGCTGGGGTCATCCCCTGCTTGAGGACATCAAGACCAGCCAAACTACTGTGGAAGGGCTGGGATATCCATGATGCACACAAGCAATTTGATGTCGCTGTTGGAGGCTGGTCTGTGCCATAGCCGTGTGCATCAGGAACACGCAGGGCGCGTCGGGAACAGGCCCGCCGCAAGCAGAACCATGCTGTGGAGGCCAACGCCGTGATGGACCTGAAGGCCACGTGAGCTGGATGGTCCTGCTGGCACAAGGAGGTCAATGACAGGCACGGGATGTCTGCAGAGGTCTGTGCATCCTTTTGGGCTCCCAGCCGGCATGTTGCAAGGCACCAACGTGGGGGCGTCCTGAAGCAGGGTGGAAGAATAGAGAGTGAAGAGTTGATGGAGATGATGAAGTGATTTAGATGGCGCTGGAGGGAAGGGGACAGGTGGGAACAGACAAGCCTGTAAGACTGAGCAGTAGGGTTGGGAGGAGTAAAGCTGCTTGGGCGGGAGGGTGTGCAAATAACTGTGCGCTGGACCAGGGAACATGGACATGGACACGCATGTGCCGGATAGCAGATTTGATGGTGAACGTGAGGGAAAGCAAATGCCAGCTTTTTCAGAAAGGGAGAAGGGTGAGGAAGAAGTAAAATAGGACCAAAAGGCGAAGGCAGAAAATGTGAGCAAAAAGGGGGAGGCAGAAAATGTTTCCCAAAAGCAAGGGCTGAGGCCGAGGCTAGGTGGGCATGGGAAGGCTGCAGGGAGGGCAAAAGCTGGAATTTTTGAAGTGGGGCTTCCGAGGGTGTGGGGAGGAGGTGAGTGGCTGTTTTTGATAGATCTGCCCCCCAAAAACTACTTTATGCTCTGGGCCGCTTCTTTGGCAAAAGAAAGGGTAATTTCATCTGAGAGGAGGTGCCAGGAGGCCGGTATGCACGTGAGGGCTGAGATACCCTTCTGTTACTCTGGACATAGATCCCCATGCTCCTGTCTAGGCTGCACTGGCACAAAATTATATCAACACAACTGCAACTGCAAGTACTTGAGAGACCCATTTCTCAACCTCAGGAACTGGGATTCTTTTCCTGAGAATCGTAAAGACTTGTTGAAGAGAAGGCCCGGAGATGTTACCATCGGTCTTTCTGCCAGTGCTGAATTATTCTTAGAGCACATTCTTATAGCTTTATTTAGTTACATTTCAAATGGCCAATAAAACAAATCCACTGTCTAATCTGTCTTCCAGAAAGCTCTGCTGTTATACAGTTTAAGTTTTAATTTTGCAGATCCTACAAGCATTTCCTGTCCTCTTTGAGATGATTTGGGCTTAAGTTTAAGCAAAACAAGAACAAAATTAGTAGACTCATAGCTCTCAGTCAGTTTGAATTTTCAATATTGGCAACACACCGCTGTTGTTTAAGTTCAGTCTGGTGCAATAACTCTAGCTAACATACAGTAATATCTCTAAAAACATTCAGTGTTACAAATACAAGCAATAGGAGAACTAGCAATAAAAAAATCAATCATACTCTGACTCTCTCTGCTTCTTTGGGGAATTGCCTATTAGCATGGAGATTGCACTTTGCATAGTACATGATGTATCCCGGACTTTGAAAAGCCCAAGAATAAATGGGCTTAAACTTGACTAAGTTGAAGCTGGCAATCAGAATTTGAAAAGCGCTGTGAAAAGTGAGAGCCTGGGACAGAGTCTTCCTGGACGAGCAGGAAGACCAGACCCAAGCTGTCTCCCTTGATGACTTGAATGACTTATGGAAAGGATGAGGAGTTTGTCAGCAGTGACAGCAGGGGATATGCTGTAGGCCTCTGCTCCTGGAGCCACTCAGGTTTGCTGATTAAAGCAGGGGGTTACTCAAATGAGAAAAAAAAATAGAAAGGATTGTTCCTGCTTTCTGAGGAATGGAGAGGAGGTTGCATGGGGGGTGGCAGTTCCCAGGTGCTGTCAGTGTTCTTAGCGATGTCTTCTCTGTCATTGCACAGGGTTTGTAGGACAGCAGTACGTACAGCCCCCTCCCTCCTCTCTTCCTTCCCTCCCTCTCCAGAGCACGTTCCAGCAGTAATTCCCCTCTGCTGAACCCCAGGGGCCTCACACAAGCTTTCATTGGGGATGGGGCAGCTGATCGCATGGCTTTGTAGCCAACAAGCTGCTGCAGAACCCACGGGGGACGACCATGCACCAGTGCTTGTGCATCCCGACTGCTCACCCCACACCATCTCCACCAGCTGATGGCAGAGATGTTGCTGGTTGCAGAGGAATGTGAAGACTTGCCAGTGCTGGGTCCTGTTCCAGGCTGCAAGAAAAGAGCATGCTGTACTGGTTAGAGGCTGTTCTACATCTGCTTATCCCCTCCAAGCTAGCTTGACCCCTTCTGCTCTTGCTGTCTCCAGTCTGTCTGTCTCCTAGTGCCCTCCTCCTCCTCCCCCCTCTTAGCCTTGGATGAACTTATTTCTGTCTGGCATTCAAAGAAAGACACTTCCTTTCCCTCCTTGCTTCTGTGTGCCAATGGGAGAAGTATCAAAAGCAGAGGATTGAGAGGCTTTCTGGCCTCTGGTCCATGGCACCCAGAAGCTGAAATAAACTATTGCTGAGGAAGTGCTGATCTGACATTGACCTGTGGATGAAGCATGGGTCATTGTCCTCTAGAGGTGGCCTGTGTGCAGGATGGGCAACGCACCAGGGATGTGCCAGGGCAGAGCAGGCTCAGTGCCGGCATAAAGCATCCACAGAGGCACTGAATTTGGAGAAGTCTCTGGGGAGCATCTGAGATCTGAGAAAGCAGAGGCTGATAAATTTCAAAAGCATTGATGATTTCTGGTGGTGTTTTGAGCACAGAACTTCTACTGTTAAGTCCTGCGATGTACAAAACAGTCATCTGCAAAACATTTCTGCCTAATTTAGTTCCCCGAAACAGCTGAAACACTACAGTCCTGTTACTAATAATGAGCTCAAGGCATACCACCAGCATGGGAAAACTCAGTTCAAATGGTGCCTACTTGGCAGAATTGTAAAGCCACCAAAATCAGAGGGATGGCGTAAATGAAAGCCTAAGCTACAGGTGGCAGCATGTGGAGCATGCTTTGAAGTGATAGCTACAAGTCTGCTGGAATAGCTAGTGCCATGATGCTCCCTTCCTCCTTGACATCCACTAGCAGTGAGTCAGTAACAGCAATTATTTAAAGAAAAAAAAAAACCAAAACAACCTAAACAACCTTTCATTAAGTCATCAAAAAAAGCACATTTTCCCAAGCTGAGTCACCCCAGCATGACTGTCCCTCTGACTAATGAGGCTTTCATGCCACAGTCCCTGCCACAGCATCCCTGCTCTGCTGATCTTCCTGCTGCCTTGTTCATTACTGCTTTATCCTTTGCCGGCTTTCATGTGTAACGACGACTGAAGCGAGGCTGAGGGAACGATCTGCCTGCATTTAACATCAAACATGGTGTAGTTTGTGGTGGTTCTTATCAGTCAGGTGAGGTACATTTTCTGGATGGGACTGAGAAAGAAACAATAGAAAGAAAACAAACCTAGTGCAAGCCTATGTCTAGATATTTCTCCAAGATGAAATGCAGCACAGCAAGTAACTTCCACGAGGAGACAGGGCAAAGTGCTGATGCTCAGTCTGCATCAGTGCAGTTCACTGCATTCTCCTCCTACTCCTTTGAGGAGAGATGCTCCCCAGCTCAGGACAGTCCTTTTAGGCAAGGCTGAGCCTTTCCCCCTGTACAGACACTTCCTGCAATGAAGATTTTATTTGTATCTAAATTTATCAGCTCTAACTCTGTGCTGGCTTTTTCCAGGGTGGGCATTAGATGCAGGTGGACTTGGAACAGATTGAGCCAAAATTGCTTCACTCCATTTCCAAGCATGAAATAAGGGGAACTACCCTGGTTTCCATTATTAGTGGCTTCAGAGGACATGCTTCTGGAGAAATGTTTGCATCCCCGAGGCTGCTGGCTGATATGACTGGCATGCCAGGAGTACTCACGCTGCTTTTGAATCCCTCACAGCTTTGGCCAGCTTCTAAACCTCAGTGCACATTTGTTTGGCCGAGAGGTCTCAGTAGCCCCCATCTCCTTCCTCCCCGAGACTGCTACAGTCAGACACATTGCTCTGCACAGCTTCATTCCCTGCCACATCCACCCACTGCTCCAGTCTCCATCTGCACTGCTGGGCCTGAGCTCCGATCCAGCAGCTTGTCCCTGGCCACCCATGACCCTCCCAGATGCTGCTGCTGCAAGAGTGGACAATCCCAGCACTAAGCAGGGCTGCAGGCAGGGGTGGGAGGGCCGCCCTGGGAACTGGGCGGGAGGGTTGGTGAAGTGGCTGTGAGAGGCCCGTGGTGTCAGTGAGAAGGGGAAAGTAGGACCAGTGGGGTGAGATGGGCAGAGACATTGAGTACGGAGGTGTGTGACGGCTGTGGGATGCTGTGAAGGAATGAGGGGCACTGGGAGGAGCGGGGGCTAATGGGAGCTGTTGGCATAGCCAGCCCTCAGGGTGATGTTCGCCGGCTTCTCAGGAACCCAAATGTCCTTTTACCTGAGTGGGTTTTGTACGTGTTGGTTTTGCATAACAAATTTTCCTAAATGATCTCTCAGGGCATTTCCTGTAGGGCCTGAATGTGGTGGGCTGAGTGCCCTTTAATAGGACCAGCTTTTGAAGGGATAAGATGTACTTCGAACTAATTGCCTGTGTGCTCATTCGCTCCTCACTTCTCAACTCCTCGAGCCTTATCAGGAAGGCAGAAGTACTTGCTAGAGCTTTCAAGAAAAGGATACAGAGAACGGACTGACATTGTTAACCATCCATAGAAAGCAATCTATTTAAAATAACATAATTAAAGGCCCCAGTTACTAATTACACTCTATTAGTTGGTGGATATGAGTTTTCTGGAGAAGCAGCATATATACAGCTATTGCTTATGCCAAATCCACAGCATGAAACATTACTATGAATATTATGTTATTGTATATGCACACGTACATGTATATGTATATGTGAACTCTATGACTGAAGGTTGTTAGCAGCTACTGAAAGTGTAGTCTTTTTTGACGACAGACAAATCTTCTTGTTCTTTTTCTCCATCTTTTCCCCCAAGCAGGGAAAACACCGGTAGCAATGAAGGAAATGGGCACTGGGGGCTGCCCGAAGTGGTGGTAAATCTTGATGGGTGCAAAAGAGATAGTTGTTTACAGACGGTGCTAAATTAGCTCAGCATCTTATAAATGAATCTTGGTCTTTGTTTGAATTAATAGTAGTTTCCATAGAAGCGAGCAGTGTGCATCTTCCAATAGCCAAGAGCCAATGCAATCCCAGGCACTTCCGTTTGTTTGCTTAAGGTCATACAGCTGCTGGAAGGCTACATCTCACACCCTTTGCAGGAGCTGTGTCTATTTACCTGCGGGAAAGCTTTGCTGTTCCTGCGTGGCTCAGGGGGGGCTGCATTCCCCAACTACTTGTCTATCCCCTACCTCCTCCCCCAAAGGGCTGATTTGGTGGGGTGAGAGAAGGGTGGCTCTGGCTCCTGAGACCTGGGAGAGGCTAATGTGGGGTTCTCCTGTCCCCAAGGGAATGAGGGAGGAGGTTGTGTGGGGTGAAGAAAGATGCATCCTACCAACAGCCCCTGGAAAGCCCAGCCCCTCCCCACTGAAGGCCAATCCCTGTCCTCAGCCCCCTGAAATATGTGCCCCAGCATCTCCCCCCACACTCCTCCCTCCCTACTGCCTGCTTGCTGCCTGCAACAGAATTGAATTTGCCTGCACGGCTTTGAGCCAGTTCTGGCATTTCTAAAGCTGCTGAGAAACCCTTTCTTATTGAATAGATGTGCTTATGAAAGCAAAACTGTTACCTGGATCCCCAAGAGCCGGGAGACAAAGGCACAGTCTAAAGTCCACTGGCTTGTCAGTGATGCTCTTTGCACCTCCAAAGAATGTGACTCTGGGCTTGTTCCTGAACCCAGAAAGCTCAAAGGAATATTTTCTACAACTTCACATTCTTGATACAGTCACATGCTCCCCTGCCCTGGTCTTTGCTAATTCTCTTTCATTCTGCTGGTGAAAATCATTACTGTAAAATACAGTTTAAAAAAAATTCTAAACAGATGAATGGAAGAAAAAAACTTCCCATGACATCAGCAAAACAGATACTAATAGACAGATACCAAAGCGATCCTGCCTTTGCCTACACACTTGAAATACTGCTGACGTCAGTCTGGGGCACATTTTAGCCTCCTATGCTTTGCATATAGGAAGCTGAAGTACATTACATATAATTGGTTCCACCTACATACAATTTGTTGAGGAGAAAAGCAAAAAGGTGCAGGTTCTCACCATGACTGGAGGCACCAGGCATATTCCTGACACCCCAGCAGCTTTTCTGCAGACTGGCTTCAGATGAGCATCCACAGGGGAGTGCTGGTAGGAGCTGTCACAACTCCCAGCCACCACCTCCTGGTCCTTCCCCACCTGAACCACAGACAGGGACTGACTTCAGTGTCTGCACAAGAGGGACCAGGGTCCCATACCCACATGCCACATTGAGCAGATGATGAGGGGGACACGACTTTTTACCAGGGCTTGTAGTGACAGGACAAGCGGCAATGGTTTTAAACTGAAAGAGATTTCAGTATAGACTGGACATAAGGAAGAAATTTTTTACAATGAGAGTGGTGAGGCACTGGAACAGGTTGTCCAGAGAAGTTGTGGATGCCCCATCCCTGGAAGTGTTCAAGGCCAGGTTGGATGGGGCTTTGAGCAACCTGATCTAGTGGAAGATGTCCCTGCCCATGGCCTGTCATGGACTAGATGATCTTCAAAGGTCCATTCCAACCCAAAATACTCTATGATCCTATGAATTTTCACTTGCATTTTCAGCCCAGGAGCTGACCAGGTGCTACCCTGGACATTACAGATTGCACCAGAAAATATGGATATTGCTGAAGAGACTTTTTCCTCACAGCTGTCCCACTGCTGATGGCACTGACCTACTGACTCAGCTAGGTGCCAGAAAACATCTGTGGTGGACACAGGACCAAGAAGGCAGCAAGCCCAGAGCACTTCAGCACTTGGATCCCGGGTTCCCGTGACTCAGCTGACAGCATTAGCAATGGAAAAAATATGTTGAAGGCCCTTTCTATGAAATGTGTGACTGTTGGCTTAATTGCTTTAATCAGAAAACAGGTTAATTGAAATAAATAATATTGCTACAGTATTTATAGCTGCACTAATGCTATACCAACAGCCAGGTCAGGATCCCACGTGAGCTGATGGGAGGAAAGGGAGGCAGACAGGAGCATCCTGCTCTTCTGGTGGAGAGGAGCAGGGACTTCTCTTAGCAAGAGCTTTGCAGCAAGAGGCTTCATGATGACAGAGAGCTGGCAACAGCTCTGGCTTGCCAGTGCTCCCACCATCCTAGAAGGACAGGGCATAAATGTTTTTTACCCCTCTGGCACACTGCAAAGTCTCCCCCTAGGCCCTCCAGCAAATTTGTATAGCAAGAGTTATTGTCCCACTCGTGATGTGCTGCCTTGTACTCCCCACACAGAGATGGTAATGCCAGAGGGTCTCGTAAAAACCTTCATGCTTATCTGCACATTTTGAAGAAGCAAATGCCTGGTTCTCTGAGGTGGTCCCACTGAAGTCATTCCTGCAGCGGGGTGGGGGATGCTGAAGTGCAGAGAAGTAGCGTGAAGGTGTTCTGGCTTCCCACTGCTGTGCTGCTCCTCCAGTTGAGTTGTAACGAGATATTCCACTCATGTTGTCTCATTCTAAGGTGCTCCTCCTCTTCCCTCTTTCCAGTTGCTGTTTTTCCCAAGCAGAAGACTCCCCAGTGCCTCTCCAGCCTCCCAATAGCAAGAGCCTTTCTTGGAGGAGACACTAGCAGGGTGACTCAGGGAACCCCCAGAGGGTACCTGGACTGAGCTGACAGAACCTAGTGCTTGTGTGTTGTTTCTCCAAGTTATTCTGTGATCCCCACCAAAAATACCCCAGAGCGGTCCGTGGTTGCCTTGCAGCCATCAGCTCTTGTGGCACTCATGCCAGCAAAGCATCTCCTTCCCTCCACGCTGCCCTTCCAAGCAGCCACGTATAGGTGAGCACTCCTCCACCCTTCACACACTCCAGCTCATCACAACCGGCTGAAGAGCAGGAGAACAAAGGACAACCCGGAATCAATCATTGAATTGGATGAACCCTTTGCTCCGTAGGGATCTCACGTGACGACTGATTTCAGGCTCCTGCAAACCTACAGAGAAAAGGCTGTGTGTGCCATGTACTGGGGCTCTGATTCTTCACGCACAGCGGGAGCTCCTGACCTTTTCTGAAGGTACAGGTAGGTTGGACCTTTGGAAATCAGATCTTTTACTGTTCGACTGTATCTAAAGGGAAGTTGGCCTATATCTGAAGACAGCAAGCAGAAGGGGAAAGAAGTTACATTTGTGCTCACTCTGATCTACTAAACCAAGCAGCCCAATGCAAGTGTTGCAATGTAATATCTTCACCTTCTACAGACTCGGATTTAAAGAAATGGTTTTCAAAACCTTCCTGTGGGTCTTGTTCAACAAATGTGCTGCTTTAGCTAACCCAAGCTGGGTCTGGCTGTCTCTCTGGGGAGATTCTAGCTGACCCTCTGGAAGGGAATGTTACCTCTGCCCTATCAGGGAACGTGCATACCCTTGTCTAGATGAAAGCTTGGCTACTGAGCTGTGGGCCCAGGACAGCAGCTGGGGCTCTGCAGAGCTGTAGGGAGATGCGTAATAGGTGCCTGTCTGCAGCTGGCCCCAGCTGCCTGGCATCAAGATCCTCAGGGCTCCTGTGGCTGCAGGCAGCACCTCCTGCTCTCCCCTGCAGGCATTCATCATCACTCTGCCAGGTCTGGGTGCCTCTCATTCTTTAATTACATCTCTCACATAATATATCTGAAATAAGGATGTTTCATGTGAAGCAGGAATAATTCACAGAAAGGTCTGGTAAGTAACTGAGGCATTTGCAACGCAGACTTCCAGCACCTGTCCCACTTATCTCTCTTCCCCCACTGGAATAAAATACACTCCATGGTGGCATAGGCAGAGCAGGGAAAAGACACTCAAACCCAGAGTCCTGCCCTCTGAGCAGGGACCTGCATGGAGCACGCCAGCAGAAAATGCTGCAGAGAACAAGTGACCCAAACCTGCCATCTCTTTTCAAGGCTCCTGTCTCCAACCTGCAAGGCAATGCACGCATCCATGTGTGGCTCTGTGCTCGCACTGAGGCGCTGGCCAGGGAACGGGAGGCCGGCTGAGCATGTGGCCTGAGCGTTCCTCCTGCTGAATGGGGGCACGATGCGACAAATAAGGCAGCACACAGGTGAAAATGGAGAAAGGGGAAATCTTCTCATACTCAGCCGGTGGTGTCCTCTCAGCCAGAATGACTGGGTGTCCTGTTCCTCGTCTCTTTGTATAGTTCATACGTAGCAGACCTGGATAGAAACAAATCTGTAAGGAAGGCAATGGTTGACTTTAACACTGCTCCCTGGAAAAAACTCTGGCAATGTTCTGGGGCACAGGGTAGGATCTCTCTGAGGCAGAGGCCCTCTTCACCCCAACCCCTAAGGACTTTTAATTTCATTCCAGATCGAGCACATCTCCACTCAAGTTTCAGTACCCCTGTCAAGACTGCTTGAAAGCAGTTTTTAGCATTTTCAATACAACCTGATTCTCACAGAGGCTCTAACTGCTATGGGAAAACACGGCTGGCAGCTGCTATGTGTCCAGTGCTGCCCATGCTACCTGTATACCCACTGCTCATCAGCTACCCGTGTGCCTCCTGCTCATCGTAGCCCGGAGGCCTTTCCTTGCTTTTTTTCTGGTATATCTACCTTGAGTAACAGAATCATCCATCTTGATAGTCTGGCAATTTGTAAAACATCTATCAGTTAACTAAGAGATGGGTTAACCACACGGACCCGAACCATCGTGGTGCTAGCGTGCCTGTCTACTAGTGTGACTGCTATACTGTTGCCTGGAGAACTTCTCTCCCTCGTACTTCCCTGCAGTCAGTGGTTTTCTAGAAGTATTTACCAGAAGAACGGGTTATATTTTTCAGAGTTGAAGAAGAGGGTGACAGTCTGTTTTGCTAACAGCAGCACACAGACCTCAGCTGCTTGGGGAGTGATGAAGAGCCCCGGCTCTCAGTCTTTGCTGCCCTGAGTCCCCCCTCCTCCCCACTGATGTCAATGAGCCCACAGACCATTTGTCTTTCCCTTGCCTTAGTCAGACATACTTGAAGGGCTGACTCAAGCCCATCACCCAGCAGGCTGGTGTAAACCATGCTGGGAGGGATCCTTAGACATGGCAAGCAAGGATTTATGACTGAAAGTCCAAGTCACTGCCTATTCCAGACAAGCAAACTGTGGCAGAGTGGGTGAATAATTCATATTAAGTGGAAAGATATTCATGGATGCAACCGCAAAATCCTTTCCATGGGTTTATCATCAGCTCTAAAAATAAGCAACTGCCTACTCAGGTCTTTCTGCCTTTGATGACAGCTGTAATATTTGTGGGACTTTAATACATACATCTAGCCTCAAAGCAGGAAGTGTGATTTAAGGGGTTAGAGGAGCACCTAAAGAAATGCAAACGCTGGCCGGACTTGGGCTCCTTCAGATCCTTCAGATCGCTGCCCAGCACAGCTGGGTGGGAAGCAGAGCTGGCTCTTGGCTTTGTGCAGAGCTGCAGCACAGTACCACAGCCTTGGGGCTGCCCTAAAGAAGGAGGGCTGGTCCCAGCCAAGATATCACACTTGGATGCTGACCTTAATTTCAACAGTGTTGTCCACAGCAGAGGGCTCAGAGGTCAAGCTAGCTGCAGACTCCTGGGATATTTGCTTAAACCAAGAGTATGCCCTAGTTTAGGATGTTTCTAAGAGAGCTACACACCAGCAGAGCACTGCAAGGCAGATTGACCAGAACTAAGGCCCTAGCACTGATACCAGGACTAATATTTTCATATCATACCTAGAATCAAAACATCCTGCCATTATTTAACCCTGTCCCACCTCTGACCATCCTCCCTATGCTGAGTTTTAAGGGCCCCTAATGGAAGCTTCTCAGAAAAGACCCAGTGCAAACGTAATGAATGACTATAAATAATCAGCAAAAATGAGCACTGACGCGTGTTTTGACAGAGCTATTGGAGGAAGAATTTTTTTTTAATGGAAAATATGAACTAGGATGGAAGTAAAATGAGATTCAGCCTAAAAAAATGCATAGTCCCCTCTGTACAGGGGAAGTGCTCTAATAAAATACTGAACTATTTGAAGAGCTTGGGAGAGCAGTGATGTTAAGGAGATATCCCTGGGATTTGGGCAAAGTCACTGACACTTGGCATGGAGCTGGTTTTTCCATCTTCAGCTCTCAGAAATGGTTTTCATTACCCAATGCTTCAAGGAAAATGAAAATTATGAAAAATTTAAAATAAACAACTAGTGGAAACATTTGTTTGGGTCTCCTCCTTTACCCACCCAGCAGCAAGCATGAAGTGTGGAGAAACTTGATGACCTTTGAGACTCCTGCACTTTACCCAGGTTTGGTTCAAAAGCTGGTGCAGAAACAGCGCAGAGGGAAGGCTGCGGGTGAGGCACAAAATTCAGGGAAAGCTTTTCTGTGGTACAGTCTCTCAGGTGAGGAAAGCCACCCTGCAGTGAAGAGGAGCCACTGGGTGCAGAGGGTGAGGAGAGGGTCTCGTGGAGCCCTCCGGCCTGGCAGCCAACACCCTGGCACGTCACTGGGGGCCAACAGCCCAGACCCCACTCTGCTCCAAAGCAAAAGCAACCTGTCTGCTTGGCTTCTCAAACCCCTGGGTTCAGCACCTGCTGCCAACCTGTCTGCTGCCATCACTGATCTGGATTTTGTTCTTGCTTCTAAGGTAAATGTCAGGGGAAGTGGTAAGCACCCTCACCTCTAGTTTCTCAGCCTTCAAAGCTCTGGGAAATGTACTTCTCCCCCAGCATGTGGCTGGCAGCAGGAACAAGGGGAGGAGGGTCCTGAGCCCCCAGCAGCACTCCAGGGAGCCACAGGAAGGGACCCTGAACAGCCATAGTCCATTAGAGCTGCCAGTTAATCCAACCTGTTACCAAGAACGGTAATGCCAACCATCAGGTTTTCCATTGTTTAGGGATTTTCAATCCATTGGGGATCAAGGATGAAGCCTTTCCCTGTCGTTGATGGTTAGGTCTCCCCCAAGCTGGGACACTCAATTAACCAGGGCAAGCTATCACTCCAGGCCCTTGGGGAGCCGCTGGCTCGCGGGGAAGGCCTGGCACAGCAGCAGCCAAGGACCAGAAGCTGTCCAAGCATCCCCAGTGCCTCACAGACAGACCTCACATGCCAGATGGCTTCAGTGCCACCCAGCATCTCTGCACAGCCTAGCATTAGGTGTGTCTGCTTTCCATTTGGAAATACAGAAGGTGACAGTGTGACCTAGAAAAGAGAGGACTTTCTAAACAGAAGCAACTGTTTTCCCATTCTCCAAGATCTTGGCAATATATATAGACTGTCTGCACCCTTTGCATCATGGTTTGTCAAAACCACAGGTTTCAGGTTTCCCCCTGAGCTGGAAGACAGGGACAGGGAGCAGAATGAAGCCCCCAAAATCCAAGGGGAAATGGTTAATGACCTGCTACACCACTTAGACACACACAAGTCTATGGGGCCAGATGGGATCCACCCAAGGGTACTGAGGGAGCTGGTGGAAATGCTCACCAGGCCACTTTCCATCATTTATTGGCAGTCCTGGCTAACCAGGGAGGTCCCAGTTTACTGGAAGTTAGCAGATGTGATGCCCATCTACAAGAAGGGCCAGAAGGAGGATCCAGGGAACTACAGGCCTGTCAGTCTGACCTCGGTACCAAGGAAGGTTATGGAGCAGATCATCCTGAGTGCCATCACGCGGCACGTACAGGACAACCAGGTGATCAGGCCCAGCCAGCATGGCTTCATGAAAGGCAGGTCCTGCTTGACTAGCCTGATCTCCCTCTATGGCAAGGTGACCTGCTTAGTGGATGAGGGAAAGGCTGTGGATGTTGTCTACATAGACTTTAGTAAAGCCTTTGACACCGTTTCCCACAGCATTCTCCTGGAGAAACTGGCTGCTCATGGCTTGGATGGGCATACTGTTTGCTGGGTGAAAAACTGGCTGTATGGCTGAGCCCAAAGAGTTGTGGTGAATGGAGTTAAATCCAGTTGGCGGCTGGTCACAAGTGGTGTTCTCCATGGCTCAGTGTTGGGGCCAGTTCTGTGTAATATCTTTATCAAGTGCACCCTCAGTAAGTTTGCAGATAACACCAAGTTGGGCAGGAGTGCTGATCTGCTAGAGGGTAGGAAGGCTCTACAGAGGGATCTGGACAGGCTGGATCGATGGGCCGAGGCCAATGGTATGAGGTTCAACAAGGCCAAGTGCCAGGTCCTGCACTTGGGTCAAAACAACGCCATGCAACGCTACAGGCTTGGGGAAGAATGGCTGGAAAGCTGCCCAGCAGAAAAGGACCTGGGGTGTTGGTTGACAGCCAGCTGAACATGAGCCAGCAGTGTGCCCAGGTGGCCAAGGTAGCCAACAGCATCCTGGCTTGTCTCAGCAACAGTGTGGCCAGCAGGAGCAGGGCAGTGATCGAGCCCCTGTACTTGGCACTGGTGAGGCCGCACCTTGAATGCTGTGTTCAGTTTTGGGCGTCTCAGTACAAGAAGGACACTGAGGTGCTGGAGCGTGTCCAGAGAAGGGCAACGAAGCTGGTGAAGGGTCTGGAGGACAAGTCTGATGAGGAGCGGCTGAGGGAGCTGGGGTTGTTTAGTCTGGAGAAGAGGAGGCTGAAGGGAGACCTTCTCACTCTCTACACCTACCTGAAAGGAGGTTGTAGCGAGGTGGGTGTTGGTCTCTTCTTCCAAGTAACAAGCAATAACATGAGAGGAAATGGCCTCAAGTTGCACCAGTGGAGGTTAAGATTGTATATTAGGAAAAATGTTTTCACCAAAAGGGTTGTCAAGCATTGGAAGAGGCTGCCCAGGGAAGTGGTTGAGTCACCACCCCTGGAGGTATTTAAAAGATATGTAGATGTGGTGCTTAGGGACGTGGTTTAGTCGTGGACTTACTAGTGCTGGGTTCATGGCTGGACTTGATGATCTTAAATGTCTTTTCCAACCTAAATGATTCTATAAAGTATAAACGTGAATCCCCAAATAACATCTGCTTCACAGGAAATTTTAAAATCTAAAAATTGGCGTGTTGAAACTTTCTGACTCAGAGGAAGTTTCTAACATTTGTGTATTTGTTCTCAGCTGGGATAGAGAGGAAATAAAAACAAAATCTCTTGCAAGCTGTTTACATCAGTTTTGCCCAGCGCAGCATCCACCAAAGCAAAGCAAATGTCTGTTAAAGGTAGGACCAATGTCCAACATCTTCATCCTACCTACAAATTAGAAAGTGCGGTGTGCTTGTCTCTGCTTGAATTAATAGCAGGTAATTAGCACATCCCTACAGTAATGTTGCACAGGCACCGGCTGGAGGATAAATTACAGCTCGGGAGCTGATTTCCCAAACAAGTCATGGCAGGCACGCAGCACAGGCTGGGGCTGGAGCTCGGCCAAGTGAGGAAGCAGCGCTACTGCCATCGGCTGTGCGGAAATAACAAGTGTAATTTTCAGTAACTGTTTATAAAAAATAGCAGTGTATTTTCATGTTTCAGTGTAATTGGAATGAGTCCTCTTGACTTTGCCAGGCACTGTTCTTAGACGTGTAACTGCTTAAAGTGAATGGTTTTGCCATAACTTTAGGTGTTTATAACTGAATGTCACTTTATTGATTCATCAAGGGGGATTTGTCAGGGGAGGAATCCACATTTTGAATTATCACTGGAGAGAGAAGTGCTAACAACTGTGCTCAGGTTTTTAGTACCTAATTAACTGCATGCTGGAACTGCACCTCCTCTCATTACTTCTGATTACAGCCTCATGCCGTTTTGTAAAGAATTAACACAACGTTTCCTCTAGAGTTTGTTTCTGAGGTTTTTTGCCTTGCTGCCAAGCTGTTCACCTCCCCTGGGGGGGACAAGAGCTGATGTTTTGAGAAGGAAAAGGGAGGTGGGGGTTAGCCCTCCTGGGAGAGCCGCTGTAGCAGCAGGCTGGAGAGGCAGCTGCCACCTAAGGCAGGAGCAGCAGCATCCCATGAGCAAGTGACTGGGAAAGCTCCGTCTCTTCATTGAAAACCAGTGTGTTGAACTGGAGCGTTGTTTGGGTGGTAACAACCCACTTCCCATCATGAACACAAAGGCACAACTTCTCAGGGATCCATCCTGCGTCCCCTCATTACTCGTCAACAGAAGAACAGAAATTCTCAGCAATGGTCGCGTGCTCTTCCTTAGGCAGAAAGCAGTCCCCCAGCAAGCTCGGTTGTTATTGCAGAAGAGATGAGACAGGCCTGCTGTTACACCCAGCAGCGGTATGACAGCTGTATGCGGTAAAGCTGTTGTAACACACGGTTTCAGTGCGGCTTTTCCTCCTTGCCTTACCCAGTATCTGCTGGATTTCACGGGTGATGCTGTTTGGGCAAGCTGTCCGGCCCAGAAGCCGGGGATCGTAGCAGGACAGCCAGAGCACTGCACCCCACAGCTGCCTCCCCAGCAGCCCCTTGTCGATGCCCCCAGCCTCCATAGCCTTAGCTTAATTAGAACAGCAGGAAACCCCAATGCCTCTGCTATGCAGGCCAAAACATGAAAATGGCAATGTATTACATGGAGCTGAGAATGAGGAATGCCACAGTAGGTGGAAATCACCACCACCACCAAAGGAAGAAAAAAAAAAAGGAATTAGAATAATATTTAACTAATGACTTCACAAAATTAAAAATGTAGTTTCCATCACTGTCACAGGGAATACAAGTATGAATCTGAGCTCAACAATAATGAATGCCTCCTATCTGAGTGCCGAATATCCTCCATACATAAGGATTGCTATGATTGCCCTTCCACAGCATATAGGGCCCCAGCCCGGCATATAGGGACGAGCCTGGTCCCCCCTAGAATTTAAGTATAACACAGTAACTCACTGGGAGTATAAGTGGATGTGAGAGGTGCAAATTTAAAATTAGAAAATGAGAAAAATGATGATTTTTTTAGCAGCAGACACAGTACATCAGATGATTTTACAAATGAGTTTCAAGGATAATTTTGCTTAGGAAGAAGACAATGAAGTGAAGTCATCTTGCCAATGCTTTTAGCTTACAAATGACTAAATTTTAAGCAGAGCACTCATACTATGCATAAATGGAGATGAAGGAAAAGGTACTGTGGCTTTGTTAGGAAAATTAGCTGACATGGTTGTCCAAGCCAGAGTGCAGCTACAGATGAGGAGCAGACCACTGATGGGTGGGGACTCTTGGAACTAAAGCACATAGCTTTTGTATAGTACAACAAAAACACTGCACAGGAGACGGGGTATCCAGGCTGAAAACAGAGTAAGTGGTAGTGTCCTCTCTGGCACGCAGCTTTGTTCATGCCATGGTGAAGGGTAACCCAACATTACATGGACTAGAATCATAGAATCCTATCTACCTTGAGTCTGTGAATCTGCAGGTCTCAAAGGTGGAACTCATGGGTCACAAGCCAAATGCTGGGGTTGGGGGTTAGGCTTGAATCTGCAGCAGAAGCATCCTGCTGCTGAGCCTGGGCAAGGAGAAGCCAAGCACTTCCAGCCTGAATGCAGAGGGAACAAGTCTGAGACCAACTCTGGAGGAGGAGGGAGAGAGAGCAAGAGAAGAGGCGAGCAGGACTAGAGCTGGTGGGATGAGTCAGGCTGGGAGTTGAGGCTGAGGAAGGCAGAGGGAGGAACAGAGAGCAGAACCACATGGTTGCAGACATCTGCCCTGAGATGCAGGTAGAGTTGGGAGGTGGGGAGCAGGTCATAGGGAAACTGAGACTCACATGCACAAAGAAATTGGGACCAGATTCAGGGAGAGTGAGGTGAAGGCAAGCATGGGGAAGGAGACTAGTCAGATGGCAGGGAAAGAAATGGCTGGTTCAGACTGACCATATATGAGGTAATACGAAAAGTGTGAAGGCAGCAAGAGAGAAGGGTACTGAGATCAAATAAGTAGCCTAGTTAGAAACACCAGCAAAAGGGACCTTAAACAAAGAGTCATGTACCACTTAGAGGTGTCCCACAGGAGCAGCTGGATGAAATTTAGAGCTCTGTGATACTGTGGTGGGTTGACCTTGGCTGGATGCCAGGTGCCCACCAAAGCCACTCCATCACTCCCCTCCTCAGCTGGACAAGAGTAAAAAGACATGATGAAAGGCTTGTGGGTTGAGATAAGGAGAGGGAGATCACTCAGCAATTACCATCACAGGCAAAACAAACTCAGCGCAGGGAAATGAATTTAATTTATTGCCTATCAAATGTCAGAGTAGGGTAATGAGAAAAAAAAATAATCTTAAAACACCTTCCCTTCACCCCTCTCTTCTTCCTGGGCTCAGCTTCACTCCCGATTTTCTCCACCTCCTCCCCCACAAGTGGCACAGGATGAGGGGGAACAGGGGTTGTGGTCAGTTCATCACACGTTGTCTCTGCCGCTCCTTCCTCCTCAGAGGGAGGACCCCTCACACTCTTCCACTGCTCCACCGTGGGGTCCCTCCCACGGGAGACAGTCCTCCACGAACTTCTCTAATGTGGGTCCTTCCCACAGGCTGCAGTTCTTCACAAACTGCTCCAGCGTTGGTCCCTTTCACGGGGTGCCATCCTTCAGGAACATGTAACCAAGGTGGTGGGGAATTAAACAGAATGGTAGAATATTGTGTGTTGTGAAACTTGTGACTGTAGAAAACTCACCAGGTAGTTACTGTTTGTACTAAGAAATTAATAGAAACTGGATAAATCTGTAAAGAATTGAATAGAATAATTTTGTTAGAATCCCAAAACAATAACTGTATTAGTTAGTTATATTTGTTGTCTTGTGAAACCAAGGAAACTTGCTATAGAAACCTGTTATGCACCAGTAATGCTGATCAAAGAAACCCATCAATGTAGAGGTTACAGTTAATAGTGAACATTGTATGTTAATAGCAAGCATTGTATGTAATTAATTTTATTTTAAAGAGTTTATGTAACAGTGACTTGACAGAAAAGGTGTATAAAAACTGGTGAATTTTAATGAAAAGGGGAACACGCTTGAGGAGGAGTTATCCCCCGTGTTCCCGGCGCCGTGAATAAAGAATGCCTGCCTTTTAACACTACATTGGTGTTACGAGGTTTATTCCTGATTTCGGTGACAGACTGTTCCAGCGTGGGTTCCCCACGGGGTCACAAGTCCTGCCAGCAAACCTGCCCCAGCGTGGGCTCCGCTCTCCACGGGTCCTGCAGGAGCCTGCTCCAGCGTGGGCTCCCCACGGGATCACAGCCACCTTCGGGTACATCCACCTGCTCCAGCGTGGGCTCCTCCATGGGCTGCAGGTGGATATCTGCTCCCCCGTTACCCTCCATGGGCTGCAGGGGGACAGCCTGCCTCACCATGGTCTTCACCATGGGCTGCAGGGGAATCTCCGCTCCGGCACCTGGAGCACCTCCTCCCCCTCCTTAACTGACCTTCATGTCTGCAGGGCTGTTCCTCTCACGTATTCTCACTCCTCTCTCTGGCTGCTGTCACGCAGCAGTTTTACCCCTTCTTAAATATGTTATCACAGAGGCACTACCACTGTCACTGATGGGCTCGGCCTTGGCCAGCAGCGGGTCCATCTTGGAGCTGCTGGCATTGGCTCTATCGGACATGGGGGAAGCTTCCAGCAGCTTCTCACAGAAGCCACCCTTGTGAACCCTGCTGCTAGCAAAAACTTGCCACACAAACCCAATACAGGTACACAAGAGGTCACATTAAGTAATAATAGTTCTCTGGTTTTAAAACATGGAAAATGGAAGCCAGGTGTGGATGAGAGATAATAATCATAAATTGAAGAGAGAGAAGTTCAGACTTGCAACAAGAAACTTCCACATCAAGGACAGTCAAGCACAGGTTGCCCAGAGAGGTTGTAGAGTATCTCCCTTAGGCATTTGCAAGACCCAAATGGAGAAAGCCTTGAGCAACCTGGTCTGACCACAGATGCTGTCTGAACACAGCTTTGGGAAAGGAATAGTTCCTACTCTTTCACTAACCAGTGAGTTAATTTCCCAGAGTTAAAAGCAAACAAGAGGATGGCATGGGAAAGCAATTAAAAAAACTTGCCAGGGGCAGATGTGAGACAACAGAGGGTTAAGTAGGAAAAAATCTCCTCCAGCCTGGGGAGTCAGAAGCTTGCTCCAAGGTCACCTATTTTCTTCAGAAAGTCTCTGTGAAGCCTGCTTGCAACCCTATATGACTCTTCTTTTCATACCAAACTGTTCAGAAGATAACCATCCTATCTCCTGCTCTGTTAGCTCAAATGCCAGGTTTTTTTAGGCAGATCCAAAGTTTCCGTTCCTTCTAAGGACGATAAATTATCTGCACAAGAAAATACCTCTGCTTCTCCCTGTTGCCTTTCATTAGAAACCAGAAAGCTACAAACAAACTCCAGTGAATATTATCAACTTTGTAATGTCAAGCATACAAAGGGCAGAAATGGGAGGAAGGCAATGTTAATCCAGCCTCCCGGTGCATACGCAATAACACCCAAATACTTAGACTGAAGCCAGTGTGGCATGTGAAGACCTTAAACAATCACAGCAGCCTCAGACATTTATGTTGTCTTAAGCCCTCATGACTACCCAGTAGCCTGGTGGGATCTCCTGCCACTGAAGCGCTCACATAGCAAAGTTATGCCAAGTCCTAAAATCTGGGATCCCCATAAACCTGTCAGATGAACCAGAAGGCAAGCAAACCAATTGCTCTCTTTGCTCTGCGGCTGTTTCACCACAAATTGGTGAATGACATTCCCACAAAGCATTTAAGGTTTGACAACTCACTGATTTCTGACAAAATTATCTTTGCTGGAAAACTCCTGCCCCGTTTTAGCTCTGAAGACACAACTGCAGAAATACAATAGGAGCTGACCCTCTTCAGAAAGCACCATACCTCACTAGTGGATTTTACCCTGGATTTTACTGGTTTGGTGATCTCCATTCTGTTGACTCTAATCAGAGAGAGAAGGATGGGATTTGAGAAAGTTGAGGTGCATTCCATTGGCGCTCTGAAGACCAGGAGTAGCATGATGGATCTGAGCCAGTATTTTACTGAAAGCTTGCACAGGGCTCAGAGCGCCGGGGTGTTATGTTTACTGTGACGAGTGCGGCTTGGTAGATGGCCCACTGCATGCTCAACAAGCTGGAACTTCTCCAAAGCTCTCTCCTACAATCCCATTGTTTGCCCAAGCAAGTTGCTGAATTTCATTTTTGACACTGAGAGAGAGACATGTTTCAACAGAACTAGATTCCGTTTTCTCACAAAGCTGCTTGTGCAGCCCTGCTTTTAAAAGCATGTATCACTGACCCGAAATGCAACTACTTTTCCTCGCAAAAGCGCTCTAAAACAAAAAATCCCTAACACACCATTAGGCTTCAGTGAAATTCCTGATGATAATCAAATACTTAACACATATTGTATGTGCCACTGCCTTCAGAGGACTGGTTTAACAACAGTGTTTGAATTCTGCAGCAGTGTAATATTATTCCTCCAACAAGACAGCCAGAGCCGTACCGCCTGCTCTCTCCAGTCAGTATTGTTTGGGAGTCACTGAAGGTTAGTCCCAGGGTGAACCTTCAGTTGCCTTTTCATGAAATCAGCACTTTGGATAAATCTGTTCCATAACCGTAGTTTTCCAGTTTGCCTTGTTCTTGAGTAATATGGGGCAACACTAATCACAATTTGTATGAAATTGAGTACACATATCACATACAGCAGCCAGTATTCCTCTTTGCCAGTTCTAATCCAGCAACAAGAACACCAGATTTAGCGTTTATTCTCAGGGCTCTTTGAGCACAAGACAGGCATTAGGGAAAGGCCAGTATTTACAACCAGCAGCCAAAGCATGATTTACAAAACAAAAGCCCCAAACCCTCCGGTTAGCCGGCCATTCTGTAGCTCGGAATTGCACTTTATTAAATCAGGATATCATAAATGTTTATTTCAGTATTTCATGAAAGACATACAGAGTTTCACAGAATTACATGTATGTATTTATATAAATTTGTAATTTAGTTTATTACATTTCATAGAAGGGGGCTTTTCTTCTCAAATAGCATGTATGCTTATCAAAACCAAAAAAACCTAAGGTCAACAGTATAAGAAAACAGAATAAGCACAGTTCTCCAAGTATTATTAATTCAGTTCTGAAGATTTAAAATTCTATATGTAATAAGAGAGCTATTAGTGAACTGTGAATGAACTAATTATAACTAGGTTTGACTGAATTCGTCAACTCAGTTTTAGTTTGAAACTCATTCATTTGAGTTTATAAAGGAATCCAAATTTATTGTGAATGTTTTCTGCAAGCCCCAAATGGTATCTGAAGGAGATTAGATTAAATTCTGGTGAAAGATTTGTGCAATTAACTAAGCACAGTAAAGTTACCAGCAAAGACTGTTTTCAAAAGACTGTTTAAAGAAGATAGAGCTTCTCTCCCACACTTAGTATGTGAAAGCTCTGCTGTTGATGTTAGTATGTTTGTATGAATAGCATTGATCATCCATAAATCTGGGCTCACATAGGTTTGAATATGCTATGCTGTTATGCCACGCTTAGAACATTCCTAATGCTTTGACCATTGCTATTACTAGGCTCCGGTGATTTAAAAAAAAATTTCTTCTCAGTTATATGGAACTGGAGATTTTCACCACCATCCATGAGATGGATTCTTTACCTTATGTGAAGCTACTGAAAACTTCTATTAATAAATCAGGCCAAAACCGTCAAGTCTAAAAAATTAGGCTTCTAACTGTGTATTAGGCTTCTCCTTTAAAATGACCTTTCCAAAGACGCAGAGCTCACTTAGCTCCTTTTCATTTTAGGGGACTTTTACTGTTAACACTGAAGAAATATTCAGAAGACAAGTAGAATTTTAAATCACATTGAGACGATTAGCTTCAGGCACTTGCATTTCAAAAGTTTTTGTTTTCAAATACATAAATCTGCTTCCCACTATAAAAGTAGCAGTTTGAAAACATCCATATTTAGATACTGCAGAGTTTAAGCATTTGCATGTCTACATTCAGCTTACATTTGCACGAGTATGTCAAAATGTTTTTTAATTCCTTCTCACACTTTAGGAGAAACATGCAAGAACTGACAGATTTGTGGAAAAAACCTCTCAAGTTGGCCATTAGCAAGAGTCAGTGATTTACACATAATTATCTAGACATCCACAACAGACCAATCTGCCAAATAGATGGAATGCTAATGTGACAGCTGACTTCTAATCTCCACATCTTCCTTACTACAATTAAAAAAATAACAGCAACAATGGGAAACCAACATTGATATAAGGAGACTTACAACTTTAATTCACCTAACTTAACCATTTATGAGAAGTATTTCAGTAAATAATTAATCACAAAACATCAAACTAATTTTAATGAAAAACATCCCCAGCCTCAAAATTCATGTAGACCTTGCTTACAGAATGGGAAAAATGCTTCATTAGCTTTCATTTCACCAGAAAAGGTAAGTCATTTGCATAGAACCAGCATCTTCAAGATGATGCTCAGGGAGAGCTGTTGCATTTTGAGGGTCCATATGCTCTTACGGAGCACTTGGAAGTTTGTTCTCTCAGATATTCAAGACCACAAACTTTCAGCACTCCTTGCTTTCACAGGAATTACTATGGCTTTTGCACTTTACTATCTGTGGTCCTTATCAACAAAGGTACTTAAAATACGTAACTCCTATTAAATTTAATGATTAATTGCATTTTTGTAATCTCTCTGCATGCTGACCCCTACAATCTTATCCAGCCCTTGAGGGAACTAAATGGAAAATGCAGTGCTGCTCTTAATACTTACGTAAATAGCCATGAAACATCAGGAAGTGCTGTCTATCCGTGCTCTGCCAGCACTGAAAATTGGAGTCAGATCATGGTTTAATGAGATAATCTTCATGAGCAGATGCTAAATGCCCCCCAGTTAGAAACCACCAAACACAAGTTAGAACAAGTATGACTTGAATATAAAAAACTCCAAGAATATGCGTAAGTCCTAGAAGCTGCTGTACCTGTTGCACACGAGTAGAAGAGCAGGCAACCAGCTAATGTAGCTCTCTACCCAGTCTTACCTCTAGTTTTGCAAGGAATGCTTTAGAAGATAGAATTTTTATGTGCACTTCATGTAGGGAGCACAGTGCCAAATTAAACAGTAGCTGCAATGCTAGACTATAGTGGAGTAAGCGGCAGGCAGGCAGGGGACCTCCACGGAAGAGTCATGCCAGCTCTCTGAAAGACAGACGTTTTCTTGAAGGGAAACACCAAAGCAGGACTGGATTATTCAGGACTCTGGAGAATGACAACTTGTCGTCCCCATAAACCCAAGATTTCACATTTTCAGGACACATGGCAGCTGTATTTTCACATTACCTCTTCTCAGTTTCCAAAATTGGAGTTGATATTTGTGCAGTTAAAGACAAATATTCGTGTGCTGTAACTATTATCATGGGTATGTTCTTTATGGAAGTCTTCTGCTGCACAAACAGCTGTGTCTTCTGATATGTGTAGATGTACCTGCCATACAGCATAAACACTAGGAGATGCCATTTTTTAAACATGCAGGCTCATAGTGCTGGCTGATAATCTGTATAATACAGACTGCCCCTATCAGCCTGCACAACCAGCTTTTTCTTTTATTTTTTTCTTCCAGTCTGGCAGAATTGTCATTGTTTTTAGAAGATTTCAAGGTTCTGGGGCTTTTTTCATCTCACTCTAATTCTTCATAATAAGCTTTCAGTATGCTAGTTAGTTTTATTTTTAAGTTACCACATTTGGCCAAAAGCAGTGGTTCACTGCTTTGTATTCTTTAACAATTACTATTACTCACTGAAGCACAAAATCGTCATGCATTGTATTTTTTTAAATGCCCAAGTTCTTTTTTAACCTTTTTTTCTCCCAAATATATATTATCTTGCACACGATCCCATAATGAAGAAAGACAAAAGACAGCTTAGAAACTACAGTCACTTTTGTCTCATTTCTCTGGTGAATTATGAATATTTCTGTAAGTAATATATAGGAAAAAAAGAACTGAATTGGCGTTGAAATTTATGTGTGGAATATACTTCTTGATCTCAACCTGTAGTCCCTCCCCCTAATGCAGAAAAAGTTACCAGAATTTTATTGCCAATAGAAAAAAAAAAAAAAAAAAGGTGAGTGAATACATAGCCTATACGTATCAAAATTGTACCCTCAAAATGGTCTCCCTTTTATCAAAAAAAAAGGAATGAAAAGGAGCAGTGGCCAATCTCACAGCCTTGCATATGCTTAGCAAGTACAGTCCTGCTGAATGTAGTTTTTCTCTAGATAGTGGCTGCAGGTTCGTTGTGGCTGCTCTGCAAAATATCTGCTAGAATACTTTGGGATTAGCACACACAGTGATACCTCCTTGGTATCTAGCTCCTAACGGGTCTTAACACAACCTGCTACTCATTCTGATTTCTGTGTGATATTGCCTCCACATTGAACTCTAAGCAAATTAAAAAATAATCTGTATGGTATCTTCTATAAAAAAAAGTTTCCTTTTTCAAATATGTTTCTGGTTGTGTAACAATCTTAGGGAGAAACGTTGAATGCTTTTCAGAGTCTCCTTAAAAAGAGGAAGAAAGGGGTACATCAAGGTTGTATCTGTTCAATCCCATGACTCCAAAAAAGTGTTTTTGATATTGAAGAGTACTTTCACCAGAGGGGCATGAAGACTAGACGACAAGAATTTCCAGATATTTTCAGTGCAAAAATCTTAAACATTGGTCTCATCTCTGACACACAGCTCAGTAATTTAGCCTGTAGCTGTGTCCTTGACATGAAAGATGCAGACAGAAGACTGACATGACATAACATTAGCATGATCAGCTTCTAGAAACACAAATAAGTGTGCACGCATGAAAAGTATGTAACTCGAGCTGAATGTCGTGAGCATATCTCATGAGAGCTGATTAAAGCAGCCATTACAATAAAGGAACATTTAGCAAAATAACGCAATGATCACAGCTCAAAGCAGTTATGCGTATCTACTTGTGTTATGATGTGATGGCATTCAAATTCTGAACAGGCGCTACTTGACAGCAGTGAGATTTTCAGGCATCCATGGATATTGAATCACTTAGTAATGTAGCGTGCTAATAAAATATCTGGAGATCTTCAGGTTTTTTTCTAAATTAAAATCAGTAACTGAAGCTACAGAAAGGGTTCCTAGTGAGTAGCTGAAAATGCTTTGTAGATCAGACCATTAAAAGATTATATTTCATTTGATTGACATATATGCATGAATTGTTTCTGGAGGAGCACTCATTAGTACAATCACATCAACCTAACAAATTTGTGTACAGATGGAAATTTCAAATACAGGCTTAAATAGCAAATTAAACACACACATGAAGGCACGACTCTTCAATAAGCAACAGAAGCCTAGCACGGCAGGATGTTCTGAGCACCCTCTAAGTTCTCTGAACACCAGAAATCTGCATTAAATGTAATATATTGTCTTTTTGGGAAATGCTGTTTTTATATCTAGTGTGTTAGTAAATAATTGTAAAACTGCTTCTCCGTATTCTCTGCCAGATCCTGCCGTGTGTTTTCTCTCCTGGATTACATAACCTGCAGAATGCAGAACAAGGACACGGCTGATGATCCCTCTGTAATTACAAGCTCCCTAATGCTGCCAACGTGAGTTCCATACAAAGAGCTAGGTAGAAAGTACCTTGTCCTTTTCAGAGCCCTTACAATCTCTTATGCAGGCAGCAATCACAAGCCATTAGAGGGAAAGAAAGAATATAATTTATTTGTACTTTTGGGAAGGAACTGGAAGATATTACTCGATTCATTTCAAAACTGGTGATGTCTGCAAACAATCCTCCTTAGATATCCAACATATTCTTACACAAGTTCCCCCAAAGGGATTAATCAACTGTACTAGCAGATCATTAGGTTTAGCCTAAAAATTAACTCAAGAAGAAAAAGATTTTAAGAAGCAGACAATTTTGCAGAAATTTTTGAGTATAGAACAAAGAAAGTTTATTTCTGCCTCACCACACTCTATCATTAAGACTGGAAACAATAGATTCTGGAGAACTCTGTATTTAAAAGACGAAGCCTGTGTTTGTTCACATGCTAGTTGACTTGCATAGTTCATTTATAACAATCAATCAGTAGCAGAGCTGCCGCAAAATGAACAACCCTTGAATACAGATTATGTAGAATATTGATTTCAGTAATAATCGAGTACTTGGAGGCTTGCATGTAGAGACTAAAGTATTACACATCTCACATTATGCTGTGAGATATTAGAGGACTTTGAAGCCTTACAAGACAGAAATCGTAAGTGTGCATATTGCATTATCAAAAGGGGAAACAAAGACTAAATTTCTAAGACACACAAACTTAAGATCAACCCAGACAAACGTGGGGGGCAAAGTGGACAGTTTACACTATAAAGCCACTCTCTGAAAGCAAACAAACCGTATCTGGATTATTTAAACTTTTAGAAAAAAGTTGCAAAACTATCTGCAATATAATACTGCAACCCACAGATTATTAACATGTAGTGAAATGAAGTTTTCTACTCTTACTGATAAGAAACTGAAGAGATATATGTACTGCTGGTTTAATCTATGAATACATCTAAAGGGATGACATGCTAGTTTCAAATAACTGCTCTCAGGCAACTTAAAAAAAAAAGAAGGAAAAAACCCCAAACCCCAACCAACCAACCAACCAACCCACCACCCCAACCCTTTTTGGCATCCTCAGCTGTTGATGCATTTCCAACACTTTCCTGAAGTTCCCACTCTCAGACTTTCAGCTCAAACTGAATTCTGTCATTGAACAAAGTCAACAGTTAAACAGAAAAAAAGATGTCACCTCTTCATGTGTATAAGTAGACAAAGCTTCATGTGTAAGAGGATTCATCCCTGTTCTTCTGTAATCCATGTTGTGGAGGTATACTGTACTAAGGGACAACTACTAATTTTGAATTAACGGTTATGAAGAAAGTTATGAGGATCTGTTTATGACATTAACTGTACACAGGTAAGATTTATCTGGTAAGGAAAACTGGAAATTTCTGTAGAAAAAGGTAAGAAGAAACAAAAGTAAGTAAGTTCTGGTAAATGAAGGCTGAAGATTTCACATATCAAAATTTCTTTCAGTTACAAGGGTGAGCTTAATAGTAAGTTTATACATGATCATCTTAAACCTACAGCTGAGAGACCGGAGCAAATAGCACAAGATAAAGTTCCTTTAAGTTTAATAAGGGAATTACGAACGTCTAGAGGCCTCAGATACTTCAGGTTTTAAATTTTACAAACATCACCACAAAAAAAGCACATGCAATACAGACAAACAATACAGACTCTCATCTGTATATGATCTGAACAGTGCATATGCAATAGTGTTTGTGGAAACTCTGAGACAGACATGGGGAACAAACCAGGATGTCCTGTCTGGCTTCAAGGTGCTGCTCCAGAAGGATGCAGATCATCTGTGCATCTTGTGTTACACCTGCCAGTCCTACACAGCTGTCAAAGGGTACGGCAGCAGAAGATCCGAAGTGGCATCAAATCCCTATGTGCGAACATCTGAATGTCACCTAAAGATATGCAATCTGATTTATGACAAACTTCTGAAAACAATTCAATTTAACCATTCATACATGTACCTGACACCTAAAAGTCACTATTTTCACGCAGTTAAAGGCTATGGATGTGGGCGTCACAACTACAAATATGGCACGGTACGAACTGTTTGTAAAACCATCAGTACCTTCATTCATTACAAACAGTAGCGTATACTCTAAGTGAAGAACGACTTGATACCAAGTCATACATGGCAGCATCACCTTTTTCTCCTGATGCTGGACTCCTGTTCTTTGGTCAGTCTCTCTGTTATGTCAGTGCTGTGCTGTAACACTGCTATTTTTCTTACCTTCCATTTTCCCTCACACAAGGTGGTGATCCAAGAAATCCCTTAGGCAACTCGGCTGCATATTTTATAGCAAGTTACAGATTTTTTTGAGGAAATGGAAGTCGTGAAAGAACAGTATTTCACAACACTCCCTTCTGCTCTACCCCAGAAACCAACAACTTAAAAACTAATTCTAGAGAACTATACCACCAAAAATATGGCCGCCACCAAACTATTTTTGTAACAACACATCTATAAAGATATATAATGCAGTGTACTTAAACACACTTCTCCCTCCATGGCTCAGGACAGTTAGCTTAAAACGGGAAATTCCAGATACTTTTTAGGTTTGAAAACACTGAAAAGCACAAAAGGCAGCCGACTGACCGTTTGGGCTCCACAAAGGATACAGTACTTACCTTTAGAGAACATACTTTATTTAATAGAAGTTTTTTGCTCCAATATACAAAATAGGGGACTGTAGTCCCAATTAACATTTACATAGTTACACGGCAAATAATTTCCACCATTTACAACAACTGATGACTTCCCCACACTCCCCACTGTATTACAGCCAAGAAAAAAAATCCTATAATGTTTTACATACCAATCAGTTATATTTTGTACTTTCCTGCCTCTTTTCTTTCTTTTTAAGTTGCAGTTTCTGGTATCAGTTTAATTGAGAACTTACAATTATTTCAGCTGCACTAAAACAAAATGAAATATATAATTTGGAATACTATCTCAAAAACCCTATACAAAATAAAAGTCACTATCTTATAAAAATACATTGCAGGAGTAAAACCAGTGATACAACAAAAATGTTTTAAAATTTGTTAGGGTATAAAATATTTTGCAACTAGCCTCAGCTTTTAAATACGCAAAAAAAAAAAGAAAAAAATCCAAATATTTTCAATTAGCAAAAAGTAATGTGACAGTTCTTTTACAATACTGTACCTTTAGTATGCAAAGGACTTCATCCTTTTAACATGCACCATTATCCAACTGATTCACTCCTTAACCCTTTTCCCACTGAAAGCTGAATAAAGGTTTTAAAATAATTTGAAACCTTTAAGAAAAATCCAATCAGTTTTTCTGCATCTCCCACAATATTTAAGCTTTACTTTACAATGCTGGTAGTTTAATCATGATACATAATTTTCTATAAAAGAAGTCTAGCCAAACCAAGGCTTTACAAACTTCGCATTTTACAAAGGCAATTTGTTACAATATGACAGTTGCTAAATAGCCCAATTTATTTAGTGACCCTGTTAAAGATTTGTTCAACTGAGTGAATAGGTGAAGTCATTTCCTGAGCTATAAGATACAGGTAAGTAAATAGTTATAGCAGCAGACAGGAGACATTCTTTTTAAAAGTTGGAACAGTATCAATAAAATAACCTTAGAAAATTACAATTATGTAAAAATCACTAGCTGAAGAGGGAGTGACAAGGACATCCAAGACCTGATTGCCATAATCTGGAATGCACATCCCATGACTTTCCAGAAATTACATTCAGCTACTGTCAAACAACGTACTGGTAAGTGGAAGAATGTCAAATCACAATAGTTCACATTTCTTACAGATCAGGTGTTTTGTCAAGATTTAATTCTTAATGCTGTTTCACAAAGCTAAAGCAAGGTAAACTGCTTAGTCTCAGAAATTTTCACCCTACAGGACTTAAGCATTATTACTTTTAAAGGAATGTGGTATCTTCAGTCTCATGAAATTCCAAGCCTATTTCTTTTTAGTACTCAGGCATAATTTATACTTGAGACCTTGAGTGTTTTTTAAGATAGTCACCCATGCCATTGGCAACAGAAGTGGATCCAGTTTTAGGAGAGGGAATAATATTCTGAAAATGGTTTACTTCCATCCAAATCATTCTAATTTGCTTGGAGTATGAAACATCAAAAAATTATTAAAGAGCTCTGAAGACCAGTATACCACCACTGCCCCATCATTTTCTTATGATATGCATTCTTAAAGTCTTCCACGTAATAGTCTGATCGCTTTTTTCACTCATTAATGGAAAGAGGATATTCTAATTTAATTAAATAAAGTACCTCACTTAGATACCAGTTCCTCCAGAAGGAAATCTCTCTTCTGTGTTATTAATTTTTTTACAGACATTGTAGGCATTGTTTTGAGAATTTATATCAGCTCTTCTTTAACATTTAAACATAATTAGTTTTAATTCAAATTAATATATAAAATTTCCAATACTTGTTAGAATAAAGGACAGTACGCAAGATCCTAAGTTACAATAATTTATAAATAAAAATAAACTATTACAAACCAAATCTTTCCCCATACGGAGATTAAAAGCCATAATCTTGACTGATTGTTCCCGATCATACATTATAAATAACGTAAGCTTCTTCAGAGAAGCAAAACATACTTGCCTCCCCGACACCAGTTTATATCTTCTGTTAAACTACTACCATCAAAGAAGGCAATTGTGTTGGGCCCAGATATATCTTCCTGCTTACATGTTAACCCCCCCCAGCCTCATTCTTTTAAACTTAAGCACAGGAAACTAAGTTCACAGAGTCTTTTACCTTTTGTACACAAAGTCTGTATAAAATACAGATTTCTAATGCTCCTATTGCACCAATCTGGCAGTGCAGTTAGAACCTGATTCAAATTCCACTGAAGTCCACGAAAGGTTCTCCAGTGACCTTAATGGGCTTTGAATTAGGACTGTAGAGATAGTACTACCTAATGGGAAGCTCCTGCAAGAGTGGCTGGTATCTCTCTTTTTGCTTATGGGATGCAGTGGAGATGTGTAGTCAGCATGATACCTGAGCAAATAAAATGAAAATGATACAAAGGTTTTAAGAATCCCAAACTCCTTGCTTAGTTGTGTGCAAACTGTGCTACTGCCCCTGGAGCTCCCTGCTTTCCTTTTTTTTCAGTGCTTGCTCCATTCCAAGTTAGAGAAGATGTGAGGCATAGAAATCTCTCTTCACTACAGTTCCCCCTCAATCCCGAGACTGATAGAAGAGGATGTAACCAGACTCAGAGTTCTTTGAGATGTCTGATGTCAACCCGTAGAATTCTTCAATAGCTTGTGCATCAATTTTCTGTACATAAAAACCCAAAAATTTAAAGTAAGAATATCTTGCATAACATATACATGGCATTAAGCTCCACTGTAAAAACTATTATCAAACAAAAATAACTTTCACATCATTACATAAAGTAATAAAAACCAAATAATTTTTAAACTTGTTATGTTTTGATTTTCTCTGTGCCATCAACTGCACAGAGTAGCAAATACATACATTTTACATACAAATTTCTAAGTATTAAGTGAATCTACTGTAAGTGCAACCGTACGTGCATTGCTTGCGTGAATTTCACACAGAAAAGTTTTGAAGACAACAATATCCCACTAAGACTTTAAATTCAGTATGAAGAATGTAAGTACAGACTATAATTTCTAAATCTAAGCAGTGTAAGCCAATCAAGTGCACAGGAGAATAAGGAGAAGGCAGAGAACGAAGGCTAACTTTTTCTATGTTTTTCACACAGAATGTTTGCTTGTGATCCTGTTAGTTTGAAAAGCCTCCTATAACCAAGATTTTTGGGGAAAGATGCAAAACTTCTGCTAACAAGGCGAAAAGAGTGCTGTCTGGTTTTCATTGTCATCATTTTCAGCTACAGAAGAAACTGAAAGCAAGCTCTCTTGCCAGAGTTTAAATCAAGGGCAATTAGGCTACAAACAACAAAAAGGTGGAAGGATACATTTTCCTTCACTTACGCAGATTTTATTTAATCTCATTCCCATTATTTGGAATAAAACCTCTCTCAGGAAGGAGCGAGCCATTCCAAGTTGATGAACCATGGGCCTAAATGTCAATGAGATATTTTAGATCTAAGAAGAAAGAAATTATTTCCTTCCTTTTTAGAAGGGCTAAGAGAAAAAAAATACATTACTGCCAGGTGTTACTGCTTTGGAACTAGAGAGATTGTCCCTGATGTTTGTGAAATGATATGAGATCTACTACAGCATGCTCTGCTCTCCCTGGAGGAAAGTAAACTTTTGACCCTGTCAAGACATTTCCATTTACTGTGTATCTTGGTAAGACACAGAAGCAATCCCTTTACTTTCCCAACAGCTCTGCATATTTCTACGTTTGTTGTTTCCTTTGTTAAAAACTGTCCATTAATGTGGCTTGGAGAGAAGAACTCTTCAATACCCTTAAGTCATCCTGCCAATTAACAATGTAAGTCTGTGCTGGTTTTGGCTGTGGTAGAGTTAATTTTCTTCATACTAAGCTAGTATGGGGCTGTGTTTTGTATTTTTGCTGAAAACAGTGTTGATAACACAGGGATGTTTTAGTTACTGCTGAGCAGGGCTTGCACAGAGCCAAGGCCTTTTCTGCTTCTCACCCCACCCCACCAGCGAGTGGGCTGGGGGGGGCACAAGAAGCTGGGAGGGGACACGGCCCGGACCAAAGGGACATTCCACACCATATGGCATCACACTCAATATATAAAGCTGGGGGAAGAAGAAGGAAGCAGGGGATGTGCAGACTGATGGCATTTGTCTTCCCAAGTCACCGTTACGCGTGATGGAGCCCTGCTTTGCTGGAGATGGCTGAAACCTGCCTGCCCATGGGAAGTAGTGAATGAACTCCTTGTTCTGCTTTGTGTGTGCGCACGGCTTTTGCTTTACCTATTAAACTGCCTTTATCTCAACCCAGGAGTTTTCTCACTTTCACCCTTTCCAATTCTCTCCCCCATCCCACCAGGAGAGAATGAGCAAGCAGCTGTGTGGGGCTTAGCTGCTGGCTGGGGTTAAACCACGACAAGGTCCAATACCTGTCTCACTCATTTTTCTTCTTTTCAATTACAGAGTTTGTATTGTAAGGAAAATGTAAATTATTCATTTTATAGATTTAATTAATTCAAATAAAGTCAGGAGAAATACTTGGACAGCACAATTATAATTCTCTTCATGTATAAGCATAGACAAGGGGGAAAAAAGGAAGATGACAGAACAAGCAAAAAACCTGAGAATATATAAGGACACCTGCAGTTTCTGCCCTTTCTCTCAGTAAAGAATAAATGATGAAACAGAAAGATTACAAAATCAAAACTGGTGAAGGGAATTCTACTGTTCCAAGAAATTAGTTAGGAACTTTTTTTTTTTTAAATAATAAGAATTCCTGGAAGCATGCACCACCAGAGGCAAAAGGCTCCTGTTTCAGGGATTAACTTTTAAACTTTACAGTGAAATGTCAAAAATCTGAAGTTTCTTCCTATTTTGATACTTGTTACACCTTTGAAACAATCCAAAACACTCAATAAAACAGACTACCAGACTGACCCATTCCATTAGATCATAAGCATCTAGAAAATATGAACAAATGACTTGCTCCAAAAAATTGCCCTCAGAAGAGAACTGCAGTAAAACCAATTTATCTGTATCTTCATTTGCCATGTCTTCTGGCCACAGGAATAGCTTACTAAACAAAGGTGAAAGACAGTGGCCATAAACACAGAAGCTTCCTTTAAGAAGTATAAAAACCAAGATGGAATTCAAAGTATTGTATAGTCAAATTCTAAGGTGCAGCTCTGCACTCACAGTTACTGCTCATTTAGACTGGGGTTGAACTCTTTTCATTAGCACACCAGTCCTTTTACTTTAAGTAATCATATACTCAAGGGGGGTGCATGTGCTCTGGTTGGTATGAGAAAAATATCCAGGGTTACACAAAGCTTACCTCAACAATATCATCATCAAAAAGCAACCAAAAATCATGACTCTTCACTATTGCAATATAATGTCCTCTGTTAGGGCCACTGTAAAATAAAATAAGAAAAGAACACAGACAATAACACACACATATGTACAAATGTATTTCTTTTTTTTTTCCTTGAAGAAAAGCAATACTTAACAGTAACTAAAATAGCTACCAGTGCAATTTCTGTTTGGATGTTTCTTTTCTTTTTTCCCTCCGCTTATATCTTCTTCATAATGAGGTCTTACTTATCTCTAATATCTTTATATAAATTGATCTTGATTACTTCTCTCTCTGATTGATTTGACTTGATTGATTACTTATATCTTTATATAAATTTAATATTGTGCTACAAAAAGGACTACAATTTCAAATGAGAAATAAGCAGCAGAGTCACTGAAAATATAAATGAAATTTTTTAAAAAAAGAGAGACAGACAAATGCAATCAAGAAAACATTCTGATGTTTCATAGGGACAGAACAGACCCCAAACTATTTCTGATCTTCAGAGAGAAAAAGCTTTAAAGCTGCTGTTCATTTACAGTCTCAATCAGGAATCTCTTTATCTGGTCCACTGTAAACAAAAACTGAATTAAATTGACAGTTTAGAAGTCTCAAGAATCCTCAAGCAATGAGAAGGGCTCCCAATTAAATTAAAACTGTTATAATGCACAGCTCTTCAGTTTATGGCAGACAAGAAACTTCTCCACAACTATGATAGAAGAAAAACCAACAACTTTAAAAGTGACCTATTTCTAATCAGATTTCAAGTAAAGAAATAATACACTTTCTGAAATATCTGAATCTTACAACTGAAAGTGGACAACTAGTTAAAGCAGTTCTGGAACTGTCTTAACTGGCTAAAAGCACTCATACAATTTTTATGTCCAGATCAGGGATGGAAGGTTGCCATCTGTGAAGGACATGTCTGCGTACCAAATCACATAACCTAATGAAAACAGGGTTTATCTTCTTCCACGGCTCTGAGAATGGGTAAGTTTCCAAGACTGCAGCTTGAATGAAGGAGAAAGAAATGGTCAGAATTGGACAGAATGGTCAGAAATGGACAGGTTCTATTTTCCCTAAAATCAAGAACAAAAGTGTCCCAGAAGACTATGGCACAAAGGCTTATTTTCCAAAACTGTCCTGGCCAACTTGAGATCTAGTCATCTTACCTCTACTCTAATCCTAGGTCTGTCTAGGGAGGAACGGGAGCAGGGGGTGGAACAAAGGGCAGTAGCTGGCAAATAGATGGCAGGTCTGACATTTTGAGGGACTTCAAAAAGTTGGAAAAATGAGCTGGTAAGAACCTCATGAAGTTTAACAAGAACAAATGCAAAGTCTTGTGCCACACTAACTCCATCCACCAGCACCAGCTGCAAACCAACTGGCTAGGTGGGACCAGGAGGTCAACAAGATGAAATGTTAGCCAGCAGCGCATCATTTTGGTGACAGGGATGAGCACGTGTGGGGCAGTACTGTAAGAGTAGAGCCAGCAGTGAAGTGATAATCTCCACCACTCTGCATTCTGGGACCCAGAACTGGACAGGGGATTCCCGGCATGACCATGCCAATTTACGGGAGAGACTGATAAACTGGAGGAAGTTCAGTGGCCACTACATCTGTCAGAGGGCTACAGCACCAGATGGATGAAGAGAGTCTGAGGGAGCCGGATTTATTCAGCCTGGAGAAGACTAAATGAGGAATCCAACTGCTGTCTTCCACTACCCAAAACGGAAGACTTATAAAGAAATCAAAGCCAGGCTCTTCTAAGAAATGCACAGTGAAAGGACAAGACGCAGTGGTCAAAAACTGCAGCAAGGAAAATTCTGACTGGATATAGGGGGCGGTGGGGAGGGAAATCACTGTGAGATCATTGATGGACTGGAACAAATTGCCCAAAGAGGCAGTGAAATCAGCATTCCTAGTCATTAAACTGAGCCCAGTACAACCTAATCTAATGTCAGTTAGCCCTGCTTTGAGTTTTAAGTAGTAGACCTCACAATGTATATTATTCTTTGATTCTAGATATTAAATCATAATTTTCTACTTAGGGGCTTTCATCTATTCAATCAGCAGTTTGTAGAGCAGCCCTGATTTTAAGACATGAAACCATAAGAACATTTGTTGAATACAGCAAAATCAAATACAAACCTAACAGTCATATTCTTAAAGCAAGGAAACAAAGTAATCAACAATTATTTATGGATTTCAGAAAATGTTGCTCAAGCCTTAAAAAACCCCCACCCTAAAGGAAATGCTTTATAAAGGAATCTGTTCTATAATGCTTTCCTTCCTAAGAAACTTTTTTTAAATTATCTTTAAATGTTATTACAGTTATATGATACTGCATGAACATAGTTCATACAAAGATCCATCATGTGAAATACACTGTTATCACCTTCCACAAAGACTTATCATGGCAAGAAAGCCATACGTTCTGTCAGGATTGGTAGCATCGCCCCACAATGCTTTCTTTCCTAAGAAACTTTTCTTTTGAGAGGTCTTTAAATGCTATTACAGTTATGTGATACTGGGTGTTTCGGTTTTTAAACATAGTTAAACTTATACAAAAATCCCTTTCATAAAATAGAGTTATTACCTTCCACAATGAACTACCACAGCAACAAGGTCATACATTCTGTCAGGATTGGTGGCATCTCCTGAGGTGTTAAATAAACGAAGCTCTAAAGGAAAAACTACTCTATAAGAGAGTTTTGTGTATCGATGCAGCTGATCCATGTATTTAAATCTCTTCAAATGTAGAGCTAGAATCATAGGCAGCTTTTTTACTTTCATCCTGAAAAAAAACCCAAAACCAACAGTATTTCCAAAATCCAGCCAAAATGTTCAGTTGATATCAACAAACAAGAAACCTGTCTTACTGAAGTCTTTAAAAAATGTTGCATGCATTAGAAGAAGCTCAAATAATCGTCCATTTAACAAATACTGAGCATGTCCTGTGTTGCTAAACTAAAGGTGGATTTTAACAATTGAGAGAATTGCAATATGTCTTTAAAATAATAAGCTATAACATACAATAATAACAGCCATGAAGAACTCACATAATAATTTAGATACAATGACTGCATAGCAGAGAACTGAATTTTTAAACATACCTCCCCATAGTTTTCCTGAGTTCCCAAAAGCAAAACCTAGATCCCACTTGGTATACAGTGGAGGCATTGCAACGAAGTTGTTCCAGAGATCCTGTTCCAGTTGAATTTCTCAGTAAACTAGCCAAGTCAAACAAGCTTTTTAAAATAAGCTTTGTTACACCACTTTGTTACATATGCATTACTCCAAGTTTTCCTATCAAGCCATTAATTTAACATTGCCGAGGGATACAAATAGTCCACTGTTACTCACCTTACCTCATGCTACCCAAACCAGATAAAGCTGTGCTCTGGCACAATAATTTTGCACAAATATTGCAGCATTATTTTATGGCAGTCAAAGCTGGAAAGTGATAATCGAATTTTACTGAGGGCTCACTGGCCACCTTCCCTAGTTTGAGGTATTGAGATCTCACATCAGTGCCTACAAATCTTCATCAGCCAACCGCAGCTGGCCTGGCAGCAAACAGACTTCCACTCGCTGGGCAATAAATTTGCCCATACTAACAGAGCAACCCAGCTAGAGTGCTCTGCTTCTCGGCACCGCTAACTGCCTTAGATGAGCACTGTGCTTTTTCAAACTGCCTTCAGCCCCGAAAGGTAGCTCAAAAGTCTCAACAACACAGCCCAGTTTCAGACATGTCTACTAAGACCATATTTTCAGAATGTCAGGAAATGTTTGCACAGGACAATCCTTTTTCAAAAGATAAGGTGCTGGAGACAAAATCCTTGAAAACACACCTTCCTTCCCTTTTTCTCATTAAACTTAGACTGAGAGTAACCTGTAGGAAACCCTGCTAGACTCAAAGTTTCTCCATGGCCCACAAGCAAACTAGGAAATGAAAAAAGCTTGAGAAGAGCAGAAATATGACAGAAGCAACTATTTTTAGGGAGAGTTACGTTTTTATTATATTACTGAGATATGGATACAATTTCTGCTCTATTTCTTTTTTCAGAATCAAAGTCCTCTTCTTATAATGCAGCTGAGTTTGATAATAGGAGCTCTTTCACTGATGAAGAAATTCAGTACACCATCTTTGCTAGTTGAGTAGACACTATCACAGATAAGCTCCATGTTATAGAGATGGAAGAAAATTATGACTGTAGTGAAACTGAACTTAAGCCCCACATGAAAAGCAAAATATAAACAATAAAAGCTGTGTTTTGCCAACATGGCAGCACCTACAGTACAGGCTTATGTCAACACAGCTTGTATTGGTCAGGGATCACATTACTTCCCACACAAAAATATTTACGGCAACAGAAAACAACAGGACAGACCTGGCTTCACAACCCTCTAATACACACCAATTAGTAAGCTTAGGCAACGTGTGAAGGCAGACTTTGCAGATGAGATATGCTAAAAGCTATGTGCTGAATCTATGGTAAACCAAATAACTAGAATCAGTGGTATAACCAGTAGAACATGTCAGCGTTCCCATCCCTTCAACTCATCTATAAGCAGCCAAATACTTTCTCCGATAATAAAGACCACACAGTACACAAAATCAGAGGTTTTTCAAAGGTGTAAACAAGACTAGAAGAATTATTAGGTGGACAAGAATTGTTTTTAAACATAATGAATTTCAGGCTTCCATGGAGCTTCTGATGCTTTTCAGGAGCACTGTCAAGCACAAGTTTAGCACCAGTAATTACACACTTTTAAGAAACCAGAAATTCAGTTAACAAAAGAAGTTACAAGCCTCATTCTGACTGAATCAGAAAAAAGAGTGCTATCAAATTGATTCTTACAGCAATTGGAAAAATTATTTTCTTATCAAGACAAACCCAAGTTTAAAATGTCACATGAAATCAGTGACTTTTCAACATTACCCATAAACTTTAATTAGTACTGGCAGTTTGTTTTAACTTGTCTTTTTAATTTATTTTTGGTCTTAGGACCATTCTTTTTCTTATTTGTAAAATAAATAACGATCAAAGGAGTCCCAAAATACTTTACATGGATTCTCATTACTCATGGAATTAGGCTCATTGAATTCAAGCAAGAGGAATGCAACCAAGTTACTCTTAAGTGGAAGAAGAGTGAGAAAAATTAAGGGAAAAAGAACATTCTCCCCCTGCCTCATAACACATGCACAAGGAAATACAAGAGTATTTTCATGAAATGCATGCGTTATTTTTTTCCCTCCCTGAGTCTGATGTACCTTTTATGTGCTTCTTGCTTACTGCGACATTCTTCACAGTAATACTTGTATTCACTGCACAGAGTTTCTGTATTGCTGAAACCCCTGAATAAAATAAGAAAAAGAAATGCTATAGATACTAGTTTCTTATCTGAAATATACATATAAACGTGTAAAATATAAACATAATTTTAAACTCTTAAGTCTACATAAGCTAAAATTTGCTAAGCTTGTGAGCTTTTAGTTTTACTTCCTGCTTTCTAGGTAACAGATAAAAGACAAATTATGAAAATTTTCATAGTATCTTAGTAAAACTAAGTAAATCTAAGTAAAAACTAAGGTAGTTAGTTTTTCTAAGTAAAAACTAAGGTATATTTTTGCATCTACCTTAAACAATGAGTGATCGAAGTATTCTGCTCCACATCAACTGAAAGGTCTAAGAAGTCTTCATCTTTGCTGCTTATCTGCAGGAAAAAGAACCAATACATTATAGTTAATACTAGTTATACTAATTTACCTCTGTTTTTCAGTATCATTTTCTGTTGACAATGCATCTTTTACTTTACAGCAGCCTTTTAAGAACTGTTACAAGTGGCCTTTCTATTTCAGAGACTTGCTAGATCTGTTTCTGATTTTGTTCAGAAGAGGAAGAGGGCAGTGTATGTGTGTCTGTGGGGTATATAATGCTAGTTGTCATCATGCTGTGATTTCAGCTTAACAATATTAATGCCAGGTTCCTTCTGCACCTCACTCTTTTCAAAAGAACAGAATCACTGGGATTCTTCTCTTTAGTGCTCTCACCTCTATTCTTCCCCTATGATTCCCTCCAACTTAAAGTTATGTATTTGTATATCATAATGTCCCTAATAAAGAGCACAAATATTTTGAATCCTCCTCCTGTCTAGATTCATACTCTTAAATGAGCAGCAGATAGCAAATTTGTTGGTAAATGAGAGCTTGGGACTTGGTCTGATAGAGGCAGAATAGTGCATAGCCATTTCTTACAAAAATGCAGGAATAACAATTAAAGTAAGCAAGAAAATCCTAGAAGCAGAGAATAAATTCCTTCACAAATCCTAAAAAATGGTGATGGACGACATCCACAGCTGCCCTGAAAATCAACTATGTTATTAAAAGGTTTAGCAAATAGCAATCTGCAACCTTAACTTTTGTCTGCTAGTGTTTCCTCTCTGTATTTAGAGATACTTAGTGCCACTGATGAAAATGTCCTCTGGCTTTTATGACTCCTAGGTACAAAAGTAAATGCTTTTAGAAAAGATGCCTAGTTGCAGTTTCTTGATGGAAAGCAGGAAAAGTTAAAGAGCTACCAGAGAATTAATGTAAGTTCATCCTTAAAACATGAGATTTATATTCTCTTTCCAACTCAGAATAAAAATAAA